>ML809408.1:55470-72852 GCA_009831015.1 Picea engelmannii
CAGAGGCGATAAAGGTGAATGTTCAAGGTATAATTCTGCTTATCATTCAGTTGCATTTGATTATGTTAAGCATGATAAATTTGGAAGAAAGAATCCTTGTACATATTGTGGTTTGTATAACCATCATGTTTCAAAGTGTTGGAAAAGATTAACCGCTTTTAGGAAACTTTCTAAGCAAAGATAGCGTGAAAGGAGGATGCAAAAGGTTTGCACTCATTGTCAGAAGCGGGGTCATCTTGTTGACCAATGTTGGACGTTGCATCCAACCATTCATCCACAGCCTCAGAAGCAGTTGGATAAGAAGATTGGAAAGAATGGAAGTGGAGATTCCATCATTGATGTGAGTCAAGATGATTCACAAGAGGACGATGATCTGCAGAAAAAGTCACCGTTCAGTTGGTTTGGTAAGAAATGGTTGGATTTCTTAAGCAAGTAACGCTTGCATTTTTCTGATTGTAAATGCACTTTTCAGCGTTATGTGTGCATTTATGGGAAGGTCGATATGATGTTTCGAATGAGTCTCGACTGGTGTTGATGATTTTCTGACGACTATGTTGTGTCGATCGTGTTGTTCAACTTGTGTTTAGTCGATGGTGTTTATTGACTTGAAAGTTGATTTTGAAAACGCCATGTGCTTTGATTAAGTACGAGATGCGACAGTTTGTTTGAAGAACAAAAGATTTTGTTGGCATCATTTTTCAATCTTGTATGATTTGTTTTCAAGATTGATGGTTTTCTTAGCTTGTGACAAGATGTCGTAGGAAGGTTTTTGCAGCCATTGGAGAGCTGATTGTTTTGACGCCAAAGAAGTTCACAAGAGGGACTTGATTCTCAGTGGGAAGGTTGGCATTCTTCCAAGCACAGAGAGAGCAGTGGGTCAGCAGCAGCCAGAGAGCAGTGGTTGAAGGACATAGCCAGTTGCAGTGTACGACATGTCAAAGTGTTCAGGTGATTGTTGAAAAGATTTTGATATGACTTGAAAACAGACAGATAAGCTTTTGTGGGTCCAAAAGCCTTTCAGTGGGAAGGTGTGATCAAAATCTGGACCAGGGGCCAAAATTTTGCTCAAAATTCAAAGTGCTTGGAATGCGATGAAAATGGTGCCATTGTGTCCGTCTCGTCTTCCTTATTCCGACGGTATATTTACTTTCTCAAACGGAGTCCGTATGGAGAAGATATCGCAATCTGTTCATCGAGCCAAACAGGTAAAAATTTTGATGCTAACTGTACCTGTCCGTACAGTCCGTACATGACACGTGTCAAGTCCGTACAGTCCATATAGGACACGTGGAAGGTCCGTATAGGACACGTGGCAGGTCCATACAGGACACATGGCGGCTTCAGGGAGTGACACGTGGCATGTAGTTTTGGACTTTTTGGCACACAGTTGGACCAATCCTGAAGTGACACGTGTCACCACTGGAAGGGTGACATGTGGCACGGGTGATGTCATCGGATGACATGGCAGGGCCGTACCATCCGTACGGTGACATGGCAGGTGGATGACGTGGCACTTTTTTATTGGTTGATGTTGGCGAATGGCATGATGACACGTGTTCGGATGTTGGCGAATTATATGAGGACACGTGGCCCAATCCATGGGCGCCACGTGTCCCCCTCATTTTTGTTCATGTGGTTGTATAAAATTGTATTGGGAGTCCGCAGGGTTCGACCTCCAGACCTCCCCCAACACTAACACCTTTATAACTCTCCGCTAGCCAAAATATCGCCATTTGTTCCTTGTTTGCATTACGGGACATATTATATATATGTTTGAATGTTATGTCGAGCGGAAAGGGGGGCAGGCCGGGGCATAGCCCCGACCCGTGGACGCATTGTATTTCACATGACCGCCAATGTAACATTAAGTGCGGGGTGCCAAATATATAATCGTGTATTTAAATATGCGCGGGGTTTGTGCCTTTGTACATGTGGCTATGTTATATGCGCGTGGTTCTAACATTTTCAGATATGAAACCCACGGTTTCATGTGTGACCCTTTTGCTATATAGAACGACGCGCGGTTTTAAATGTGGTTACAAGGGTTGTGTGGGGATTATTTCATATAGCCCATGGTTTTGCATATGACCTGGAGCGCGGGTAGTTTTTAAACTGACTTAACCACCTTTTTGCCTTAGAGCACAGTCACATGGACCATATGCCCGAGAGCTAGGCGGTTGGGAGCTGGAGGTGCCCTAACCGTCCTACAGTTTGCACAGTTATTCAAAACCGCTAGGAGCTAGGTTTTAACGTGCATTGGGAGCATGTTCTTGGTTCATGCACACAGAGGTGCATTTTGTAGAACCAATTCCAGCAAAGCTTGAAGGAGGAAAATGGAGGAGGCCTAACTTCTTCATCGTTTGGCCGATTGAGGTGCCATAAAAGCCCAGCTAGGGGTTTTTGGACATGCTGGATCCATTGGTGCCATTTTCAAAGCTATTTGAAGACTTCATCTGCAATTTTTTTCACCATTGAAGTTTCAGGAAGCTCCAGGGAGCTTGAAGCCCCCTTTGATGGAGGACATGGTTTGGTGAGCCTATGTTTATTTTATGTGATTGAATAATCATTTTTGGCTAATTGATATGCTCTGAACACATTGGGACAGGTTTCAGAGGATGTTGAGGACTTTTACAGGTGTTTTTTCCAAAGAGAAGCTCAGGGAAGCTTATGGCCACATGTAGAAGAGGTCATGCCCGGATGAGCCATGATCCGTTTTCAGAGTTGTATTAGTCATTTTTTGGGTTTTTATGTGTTCTGATCTCAATGGTACAGTATTTTTTTCCATTGGATTTGAGAAGCAGCTTGTAAAAGAACTTTTGACTAATTAATCCCAGAGAGCCAAGTCCATTATGGAGGCTCAAGGAGATGTAGCCCGTAGGGGGGTGAACTCCTTTATCAAGTTGTGATTGTTCTGAGTTTGATGGTTTGTTTGCTGCAAGTTGTGTTGCTGTGTATTTATTGCAAGTACATATATAACCATTTAAAAGAACAATTCTGCACACATAAGCATCTACAAGAAGATACATGAACTTAACACATAAGTTTTATCTTGCATATTTATACACATGAAGCAAGGTCCTGTAAAGTTTATTTTAATGAAGTAGCGGGTGCTTGCATAGCATAACAAGTCAGCCTTCTATTTTCATATCAATGAGTAACCCTTGTCATGTCGCTTTCTCTTTGCAAGAGGCTTCCTCAATGTCGATTCCCTTACAACCCTTTATGTATCAGTATGGAGGAGGATACTATCCTATCGGACAGGGACAGGGTGTTAACCAGGATCCTTCCTAGCCTGCAATTCCTCAAAACCAATCTTTCCTTGGACCTTAGTCTCAAATGTTGCAATTCACCATTGCCACAAGTCCAGTCACTACGTGTCATACTGGCATTATATCACCAACCTCTGCTATCCATGTTGGAGATTGGTCAACAACCTCTATGAGTCATGTTGAAGACCTGCAACCATCCATTGCAAGTCATGTTGGGGGCACAAGTACAGTCACTGTGTGTCATACTGGCATTATATCACCAAACTATGTTATTCATGTTGGAGATTGGTCGAAAACCTCTGCGAGTCATGTTGACGACCTACAACCAGTCGTTGTAAGTCATGCCGGGGGAACAAGTCTAGTCACTGCATGTCATACTAGAATTGTATCACCAACCTCTGCTAGCCATGTTGGAGATTGGTCGACAACCTCTGCGAGTCATGTTGAATACTTGCAACCAACCACTGAAATTCATGCTGGGGGCACAAGTCCAGCCACTTCGTGTCATACTGGCATTATATCACCAACCTCTACTAGTAATGTTAGAGATTGATCGACAATATCTGTGAGTCATGTTGAAGACCTGCAACCGGTCGTTTCAATTCATGCCAGGGGCACATGTCTGGTCACTTCTAGTCACACTGCACATCCATCACCAACCTCTGCTAGTCATGTTGGGGATCCATCACCAACCTCTGCTAGTAATGTTCGAGATTTTCTACTAGCCTCTGCAAGTCATGCTGGGAGCAAGTCACCAGCCACTGCAAGTCATGTTGGGGGCATTCATATGATTGAGAAGCCTAGACGTCTCATACGTAAGCCTAGATTCCTTTGCAAGATTTGTGAAGGAAGTCACCTTACTCATTTGTGTCCTGTTACTGCTAGGATACCGGAAGCATGGGTATTACCTAAGGTCCCTTCAGGTTCTGAGGCATCTATGGTATCACAACACTCTGTTCCTTCTTTGGTTGATACAACAATCATGCCAATGCAATATTCAGATGACACCCCTTTCCCTTTAGGTTTTGATGTGTCCTTTGACCTTGTTGTCTCACATCTCGTTCAACCTGTAGACGTGTCGATGCAATATTCGACCAACACCTCTCCTATGTTTGTGGGTGATGCATCTCTTAACCTTGTTGTCTCGCATATTGTTCAACCAACGGTCGTGTTGATGCAATCTTCGACTGGCAACACTCTTGTTTTTTGGGGTGATGCACCTCTTGACCTTGTCGTCTTGCATCCTATTCAACCAATGGTTGAGGAAGTGGTTGTATCTATGCAATATTTGATCGACCCCACTCTTCTCTTGGAGAGTGAAAAGTCTAAGGAAGCAATCGCGCCAATGCAATTTTTGGTCGATCCTGCTCTTCTAGTTCTGGTTCTATAACTTTTATGCCATGTCCTTAGCATTTATAATAATTCATCTTCTAAACAAGAGAGAGTTTTAATCTTCACTAGTTCTCTCCCTCCAAGCCTTGATGAGGTTCCCTTTGATTGGGATGATCTTGTGGGGTATCCAATGCCTTTGCCTATGTCTTTTCCAGGAAGAGACATTATCTGATATAACACAGAGATGATAACCTCCATTATCACTTTGTCCTCCTCGACTTGGATAACTTTGGGTTCTCCCAAGATTTTGTCAGCTATCTATGAGATACTGACTTTCCACAAAAGGTCTGCACGGGAGCCTTGGCCTCCCCCGTGGCTTGCCGCCTAGAATATTCCTAACGAGTCTAAGTTAAGCTCTTTTTTGACTCATTCAAAAAATGATTCACACTCGTTAAATTGGACTTGAAAGGTTGTGAGTCTTAGTCAAGCTCTTTTCCGACTCGTTACCAAAAATAGAAAAGATCGTTGAGTGAACTTGTCTTTTTCACACTCTTAAATTGGATTTTAAAAGACGTCTATTTGGCACAAGTTTACCCCTTTTTCACACCAAATAGAATAATAGACATAAAAAAGGACATTTTTTGGCGTTAAGTTGTGATTGCATCTCATGCCCTCACTTGCAATATTGAGCCTTTAGTCGGTTCTCGCTTTGCGTTATAAACCATTGCCTAAGCAGTTTTTGCATCCTCAACCAAGAAGAGCCTTGTTTATATCCTTCGCAATTTGACACCCTATACCCTAGAGGGAACATCACCCCAAGTGTCCATCTCCCACATGCATTTCCTTGCATTAAGCATAGGTATGTTCCACTGTTGGAACTAGTTTTTCTTACTTGCGACACTTGTTTCCTCCTCTGTATCATAGAATTCATTTGTTATGAAAAAAAAAAAATGCGGGCAGGAAGGGAGTACTATATTATAATTGGCAACATTCATTTCGCCTTTGAACAGAGAACAAAATTATTGAGTCCTTGTGTCATCATAATTTTGGTTTTAGCATGGCCTTAGGAAGTTGATCTCGTCACAGAGTTTTCTCTACCAACTGGTTACTCTTCCAGTACCTATAGAGAACGTTATTGATGACTCTTGCATCTAATAATCACATCCTTATGTCTATGTTGTCGAAGTCCACCATATGTCTCATGCTCTCGTTCAAATGAAGTCTATCAACCTGTGTCGGCCACTCCTCAGAAATCTTGACTTTGCATGTCGACCATACCCTCAGTTTGTCTCAGAATCACATGATACTATGGTATTATCATGCACTCTGGCCCTACTTATATCATCGGTAGGTCACCTTGAACCCAACAATCGACATTTCATCATTGGCCGTTGACTGGGTGGTTTCCCTTGTGTTTGACGGAAAGACATCTATTCACACTTTGGGATTCATGCAATGTCTTGGATGCCATTATCCCTATTGGTGGTATCCTCACCTTTTTCATCATTTTTCATCAATGGTTGTTATTCATAGGGTCTTTTTCGTATACAACTTGCATTTGTTACACATGAAAGAAGCACATGGTCGTTGGTTTGTGAACATGTTCTTCATCCGATATCCACCAAATCATGAAGCTCTTTCTTTGTTCCTCGTGTTGGCTAATGAGAGATGCCTTAATTATCTCCTTTCAATGGGTCTCTTTCCATCGACTTCAGCTCATTTATTTTGGATACGGGACCTAGAGTTTTATGAGTACCTTGAGGCTTGCAGTCATTAGTGGCAGGCTCTCTTACCATTGATATATGGGAATACATCAATGTCTCCTGATCAATGGATTTCTCAAGTGTTTGACACCGACTCCTTTATTCACACTTGTAGGAATGTACTCGGTGCCTTGATACCTACTTTCATTATTGGTAGGTTGTCTCATGTTTGTTAACGGTATACCTCAAAGACCGGTAATCAAATGATGTCTCATTATGTTTGACCTCAACTCCTTTATTCACATGATGTAGACTTGCACCCTTGGCAGATAGTGTAGAAGACTTGAAGACATCTCTAGGTGGCCTCAACTTTCCTAAGTTGTTGCTTCCCTTTCATTGGACCAACACCTGTTTGACTGTAGTGATCATGGGAGATCAGATTGTACTCCATGGTATACATATATCTTTAGATTGATTTTGAGACTGGTTTCACTAGGCCATGTTCATGACTATGACATATTTTGGCATATAACGGAAATTGTATCTGCCTATTCATGGCCACAGACACTTATTTGGTATATTTTCCGCATGGATCTGCATTGTATTCTTGGCAGCCATGTATGCAAAGTCAATACATAATGTAATGAGAAATCGAGTTCGTCCAGTTGGTTCTCTACCACTCCACTCCTGGGTTATTTATAATGACAGATACTCCTCTGATCTCACACATTAGGTAGCATCTGTTATAGAAAGATTTGCCTCACCATTGCTATGTTGCACAAAGGGCCTTTTTCCATTTCCCTATGCATATTTATCATCCCTTTTTGACAAATCTAGAGCTAAAAATAAAAAGATTTCCACATATACGCACCCTATCATCTATACAACAAGCATATACGCACGTTGCTCCACTACAACCCGTGTACATCGGGATTTGTTCCAGAAAATACAAAAATGGAGTTGGGTTTCCATGTCACGACAAGAGATCTCTGATCTTTGGCCTTCCATATACTAGAAATGTTCCAACTCATCCCTTCAGTTTCATTGTGAAGGCTATAAGAGCACAATTTCGAGCTATGGAAAAGAGGACAAAGCATTCAAGTTTGAGAGCAAAGTTACTCTGGAGAAATTACTTCATATTGAGTCTACATCCCTTTGTCCCTCAAGTCTGAACATAGTGTTCAACCCCCAAGCTCTTTCCCTATTGTTGATAGAACCTCATTGTCTCTCTCTTTCGAGCTTGCCTTTGGTGGAGGATTGAAGTGGTGGAGACCCAGTTGGAAGGAACTTGGTTCCTTGGTTTTGAACCATGCCGACACGAAAGTCTGTAACGTTGACACTTTTGTTGATCAATTATTAATAGAAATACTCCTTTCCCGTCCTATTGGTATCATGCAAATATATGATTATTATCCATGGGCATGTTTGTAATGTTTATTAATGGATTATTCTATCTGATGTGTTAACCCCTTTACATTATCGCTATATACTTTCTATGCTTGTTTGTTGAGAACTTATTGCAGGTACAAAGCTTTGGGTCGAAGTTATCAATGGTGGAACATCATCGAACGTTGGATCGAGGTAGACCTCTTTCTTATCTTGCACATTAGTTTATATAGCATACAATGGAATTGAGTTGATTTCTGCAGTCATACATGTATGTTGTGGTTTACCCTTGACCATAGAGAGTTTTTCCCTCGTAACAACTACTCGAGATATAGAAGGCTTTCCTCAAGAGGTGAAGTGTCTGGAAGTAATTGCACTGCTAAATTTAAAGAAGGAATATGACATTCAATAGGCAAGAGTGCTCCCAACCTGTATACGAGTTGAAAAGGTTAAACTCTGGTGGAAGTCTTCACAAACGTTGGATAGGTCCACAACGCTGAAGACAACATCAAATTCCAATTCAACTTGGCAGAATTGATCATTCATTGAAGAACATTCTTGAGAGACTTATTCACAGCTTCAACCTAACCATTCGCTTGTGGGTAGTAGGGTGATGAATGTTCATGTTTGAACCCAAGATGTTACATTAATTCAACCATCATTTTGTTCTAGAAATGACTTCCATGGTAAGTGACAATCTCCTTTGGGATACCAAACCTTACTACCATCTGATTAAAGATGAAAAGCGTTAAGGTTTCTCCATCATTGTTAAACGTAGGCATAGCTTCGACCCACTTCGTGAAGTAGTCTACTGCTACGATGATGTAGCGATGCCCCCTAGCTGAAGTCGAGTGAAATGTAGTAAAATTAATCCCCCACTTGGTAAAAGGACCAACAACAATGACAGGAAACATAGGAGTAGGATGTGTCTGCATATTCCGACAGAATATCTAGCACAGGTGGTACTTCTTGACTGCCTCTACACAATCCTTGATTAATGAGGGCCAGAAGTAACCTGCACGTAGAATATTTGGGGATGTTTATAACCTAGACAAATGACTGCCACATGCTCCAATTTGACAGTCATTCAAAATGAGCTATGATTCTTCATGGGTAATACATCGTCGAAGAATGCAATCTATGCCTCGGAAATACATCGTGTCATCGAGTATAAGATAGTTGCATGCCTGACGTCGAATTCATCGACACTCATCGCAAGAAGAAGAAGTGGGGCACTTCAAAGTCTAGAAATACACAAGTATATCTCCATACCAGGGGTCTAAATATGCAATTAGAAAAATATATCCATTAATAGGTGACTCTTCAGGCGTGATATCACTAGACTCGACCAGCAGTTCCGAAATGATTTCAGAAAAGACCAATGAATTTTTGGATTTCATAGAAACAAAGTCCAAGTCAAACTCCTAAAGGATTACTATCCATCTACAGATATTTATGCCAATGACCCATCGTGTTAACACATATTGGAAATGGTTGATGATGGCAATGATGGTGGTCTTGCGAAGCAGAATGTAGTGACAGAATCGTTGGACAGCATGGACAGTTTCCAAAGCAATTTTCTCAACATGAGAGTTGTTGAGTTCTAGTCCAACCAGGTCACAGCTAAGGTAATATATAACATGCTCTTTGAGCATATCATCTTCATGAACCAACACCATGTCGATGGTCAACTCTACATCAACCAAATACAACGAAAAATATTTGTTATAATCAGGAGACTAGAGCAGAGGGGAATATGTCAGGGCACATTTCAACTCTTCAAAGGAGTGTTGAGAATATTATCCCCAAAAGAATGGGACCCCTTTTTCCAAAATACACATGAACCCTTTAGTGATCTCTACGTAATTAGCGACAAAACGCTGAAGAAAATTTGCTTTCCCCTGTAAGCTTTGAAGCTGAGGTATCATGTGCGGGGGAGGCAATTGAACTATCGCCTCAACCTTGAGAAGATTGACCAGGATCCCTGTTGTCGATACAATGAAACCCAAAAGATGACCTGACATCACGCAGGAACTACACTTGTTAGGATTCAAGTGAATCTGATAGTAGTGACATCACTCAAATATTAGTCGTAGATGGGCAGGATGATCTGATCTCTTGTAAGACTGTGATGTTAGATCATCTAGATACGCCTCAATTATGTGTTTGTGGTCGTGAAAATCAAATGACATGGACCTCTGAAAGGTGGCTCTAACATTCATCAGGACAAAAGGCATCTTACGATGTGCGAAGGTACCCCAAGGACAAATAAAATTGATTTTATGTTGATCCTCGGGTTTGATTTGAATCTGATTGTATCCCGAAAAATCATCCATGAACAAAACGACTTTGCAGCCTGCACATTCATCGACAATTTGATTGATAAACAGAGTCGGGAAATTTTATTTCGGGAAATCCTTATTCAAATCATGGAATTCCATACAAATGTGAATCGCTCCTTGTTTCTTGTTGACCAGAATCGGATTTGACACCCATTCCGTCAATTGTATGGGGTAGATAAAATCGTCTTTGAGCGGTTTTTCTACTTTTTCCTTGATTGATTCTGCTTTTCGAGGATTGAGCGGACGAAGCTTCTGTTGAACTGGCTTGGCATCAGGATAAGTCGTGATTTCATGTTCGACAATTCATGGGTCGATTCCTGGCATTTCCTCATAATTCCAAACAAAAATTTTGTGGAACTATTTGAACAATGCGGTGTAGGTTCGAATCTCTTCAAGGGACCAATCCACTCTGAAAAAAACATTCTCCATGACGCCAGGGGTTTGGATATATCGATTGGAATCATTGTATAAATTATTTCCATGTTACCCTGGGCATAAAATCCATGCGTAGCCAGAGGATTGATAGCACAAGGACTATCTCCATTCACGGTCAAAACAAACTCTCCTACCTCCACTCTCCTAATATCAGGAAGAAAATAAGATCTATGATGTAGATCATCCCAAGGTCTACCATGACCATTCAATTCCTCGAGAATTCCCTCGTCATAGGGAAATACCAAGTCTAAAGGATCTTGATTGGAAAGAGATTTTGCAGCCTAAATAGGCTCGAGAACTGGATCTAACCCCTGTGAGGGAGTCAGATCTTGGTTGGTCGAAGTTTTTTGGACAATGCTATATGAAACCTCAATCGCGGATAAGGGAATGGCCATGCCATGATTCCCTATCCCTTCCATCAAATCCAATGAGGAAGGTAAATTCCATGGGTCATAAAATAGCTCATTCTAAAAGATGACACTTGCAAAATTGTAGCCTTCGGTTGGTTGGGAATAGTAGATATAAGCTTTACATTGCTAGCAGGAAGCAGGTAATCAAAGGTTTCCATCAACAATGGAAACAAACCGACACCTAGGTTGAAAGTGCCAAGCTACGGGTTATCAATCATTGGGACCGTGGAAGCCCCCGATGAATGGTT
This sequence comes from Picea engelmannii, assembly GCA_009831015.1. Lineage (NCBI taxonomy): Eukaryota > Viridiplantae > Streptophyta > Pinopsida > Pinales > Pinaceae > Picea > Picea engelmannii. The sequence continues at coordinate 66,596 of ML809408.1, forward strand.
AGGACGAGAGAAGGATAACTGGTCGATGGTCACAATCTGACCCTCATGCGGAAAGCACAAGACTCAAAAAATTGTAGCAACCACCGCATGTATTGCATAAGTCCAACTTCTTCCCAAAAAAATATTGTAGTCGAGAGGTGAATCAACCACTTCAACTTCGACACACACATGTTTACCCCCTAACTACATGAGAAAGGAAGGAATTATTCCATTTGGTTTAAACGACCGATCGTTAAAATTCGTAAGCAACGTAGGCGACGGAGACAACTCAGGCTAGCCAATAGCCTTCCAACATGCCAATGACATCATGCAAGTTGAGGCACCCTCATCAACCACTGTACGGAAAATATTCCACGTAAAATATTTCATGGTATAAGACATTATTATCTGAAAGGAAACATGGTGAGGAAGACAAGGTTTTAAGTTGGTTGGATCGAAAATGATTGCTCCTGGGTTACTAGTCTCTGCCACTCCCAAGGCGGACAACATAGCTTTTCTCTATGAGGGGAAACTCTGGAGGACTTCCAGAGCAGACATCACGCAAGGGGTCTATGCCAGATACTCCACAATGGAGTAGTTATGAGTAGCCCTCGCATTTAGATTATGGGAAGCCTTCTTAAACACACCTTTAGGGCTGTGAGTTAGTGGCTTCCTTGTCCTTCTCGAAAGATTTTGGCATTCCGTAGTCACAAGTCCTGGTCAATAAATGAGCATCGACGTTCATCATGTAAATGTTTGCGGCTGAGTTGTTATTGGTAGGCATGGGGGCTCCCTGACTGCCCCCTATCACGCTTGTGTATGTAGAATCCTGAGCCATATTTTTCCCTTGTGGAAAAGGGTTCATCAAAACAGAAAGTTGTTGTTGCACTAATATATTATGGGCTACTACAAGCCAAGGGCACAGGTGATTCGAGTGGTCTTTCATGCAAATATTACACGGATACTTCAACTTCTTCTTCGTTTTACCCCCACTAGAATTTTTGGTAGCCTTTTTATCCCCTTTACCCTTCTTATTTTGTTGTTTATTCTTTCCCTGGGTCTGTTGGTTGGCCCTGGGATTCGTCGCCTACACATTATGTACATCTGACGTCTAGCTAGGAGGAACAGTCGAACTCAAAGTCTGGTTGACCACATTCTATTGTATCGACAATTGTTGCAACTGATTTGACAACAGATCAGTGGAACTTCTTTGTGTTGATCCCACAATGTTGTCAGCATGGAGCCCATACTTTTTCTTGGCCTTATCGAGAGTATACCATGGTGCATATGGAAATATCTCGTAAAGCATGCCATATTGAGAGTAGATTAGTTCAAGATGTTGGGCTCTCATAATAGCCTCCTCTTCTGAAAACACCCTGGAATTCGCTACATCCTTGGATACGCAAGGCACCAAAGACTTCAAGAACCACTCAAGAAAGAAAGGAGGGACCTTGACCTTAATCAAGCTCTTTCTTCGCCGCCATTTTTAGATATAATCAAAGATATGATCGGCCTTGGTTTGCTCAAAGTTGGCCAACAATTTGGTGTTGGCATCGTATCTTACAGGTAACTGGAAATGGTTTAAGAAAATCATCACCAAGTCATTAAAGTAAGAGTGCCTCGATCCATCGAGCTCAATATACTACTTCGCAACACCCCCTATAAGAGTGAGTTGAAAAAGGAAAAATTGGACAAAGTCATCTTTCAGTGAGTTTGACGAGCACCACAAGTGAAAGGTAGTCACATGATCACCTGGATCTTTGCCAGGCTTACCTTCAAATTTCAAAAATATCCGAAGGAAACTTAGTCGACATGGGGGGCCAACACGGATTGTGACAGATCGTTTCATTCAGTAATCTCAACAAGTCTAGCAAATGTAAAGTTGTCAAAAAGGGTAGTTTCGGTTGTGAATTATTTACAGGAAAAGAGGGCCCTGGATTTTGACTGGCACTAGGTTTCCAGGAAAATTTGGATTGTTGTCCAGGTTTTTGGTAGAAACCATGGCCTTGACTAGCAAAAGGAAAATTCATCTGTTGAGGCATCATCAGCATACTCCCAAAATTGGACGACATATCTTGTCCAGGGATTTCTCTCTGCATTGTGTCACAAGGACCTTGGAAGGGGATGCCCCCTGCCAATCTAATGGGCATGGGTACAAATCCTTGCCCAGGGTTCCATTGAGTATGGAAGAGGTTACCACCGATCGACACTCCTTGCGAGGGAACTAATCCCTTCCAAGGATTCCAAAGACCTTGTGTGGAGTATACTCCAATCGTCACTCCATGTGAAGGAATGGTACGTTCCACCGGGTTCTGTTGACCAAATATGGGGTTTCCCCCATTCAAGAAAGCGGTCGAAGAAAAAGAGTTGTTCCCAAATACACCAAACAAAGAGAACAACATAGATCCCACCATCATTGTATAAGACGAAGGTCTTAAACTGCCTCCACCAAATAAGCTATAATTAGAATTTGGCTCGATTGGTTGTTGAAAAGAATTGTCGAGCGAAGGGGACAAAGGAGGTATATGACCCCCACCGTAAGGGATAGCACTGAAATGGATAGTAGTACCCACAATCGACCCTTGCAGGGGAACATTTGAGCTTCCTTCCCCTAGACCGATGGTCTGTAAGGTATAATAAGTAAGAACCAATTTTGTATCAAAGTCGGGCATTCCATATGAGAAGGGGGCACCCGTCGCATTCTGAGTAAACAAAACAGTAGTCGAGGTTGTTAAACGTATCAGACCACTACCCAAAGTTGTGGGAGTTAGGACAATTGTGGTCCTGAATGGAAAAGGTGGGAGAGGAGGTAGGGTGCCCCTGCAGTAGTAGCCATAATGGGAGTACAGGGATTCCCAAACAAAGTAGTAGCATTCACTTCCATTGTCGCTCGTAGAACTAGCTGGCACTTAGAAGATGTCACCTCAGGAGGGACAATCTGAATCAAGATTGGTGTCAAAAAGTCAGTAATCGAAGGATTGGTTGGCCTAAAACGTTCAATTTCAAGGTCAAAGACAGTGGATTCCTCTAGAGCCTGAAAGTCTCCTCTCGGAGCAGGCTTAGGCTTAGTTTCCTGCAGCCCGGTCGCTTCGAATGACCCTTCTTGATCAATTCTTCACCTCAACGGTGGCAGAGGTGGCTCCAAAGTAACCAGCGATATGCCTTGAAGCCTTCACGACCGGAAGAGTTTTTGATCTTCCACTTTGTGAAATGATCAAACAACATAGTAAGGCTTGACTAGCGTGGAACACAAAACACGCACTAAAAGTTTTCCTAAAGATAAATCAAACAGTCGACTAACTAGTGGGAAGGATGGTTACACCAATTGACACTAAAGAAACTAGCCTATGCAAGTGAAACTCGAACACGAAAGAACCCTTTGAGTATACTCTGTGAAGCATGATCCGACATCTTCCATAGGTACTGCAGTATACCCCCGTAGTCACCTATGTAAGTCCATAAAATATGGGCAACTAGGTTGTCATCTTGCAGTCAATCACCAGGCGGGTACAGTTGGGAATATCGTAATGAGCAACATCACAAATCATAATCCCTTCAAAGGTATCGAAAGCAATTGGTCTAGAAGAAAACTAAGGATCTCGAATGGATTCAAGGTCCATGAAGCTCCATAGGAAAATTAGATTGGTATTTTTCCCGAGAAAGACCCTCAATATACAATCCCCACTACGTTTAGTTCAGCTTTGGAGGGGTTATTTGTTCTGCCTTTCCTCACACGACCTCATGTTTATCCCATGTTGTAGAGGGGGGTCCCGACTAACTCTTACGGAACTGGAATGAAAACACTCCCTATATCAGACTCCAATGTTTGTTTTAAAGTGTCCTTGAAGAGTTTCCTCTTCACACCTAATTCAAGGCCCTAAAACCCTAAACTAGTCGGTGAACCCTACAAACAGAAATTCTAATATATTTTAGATTAATCGTTAATTTTAAGGCTTGATTTACGCAAAGGGTGCAGTAGTGAAATTGATGGTGTTACGAAGAGACGAAAAAGGAAGAGAACTTTAAATCATTTGAAAGAAAAATATTCTTCGAAATTAAAAGCAAAGCTTGTAAAAAATATTTGTAAATTCAACTTTTCTAATTGATATTTCAAGATATTGTAAATGAAGGAATCCTAAAACTTGTTTTTGTTTGACTACAAACTACTTATATTCCAGGAAATTGAAAAGAACTTTGAAATGAGGATTCGTTTTATTTTGCAAATAACAACCTTGACTACTTTACCAAACCAAATGCAAGAAAATAATTTTTTTTTTTTTTTAATTTTTTGAACTGCTTTAACAAGAAAAACTGAAATAAAGACTCATTTTTTTTGTTTTTCAAAGCAAGAAACAGGAACAAAGAGAAAATTGAAAACAACATTGATAAAGACCCTAAGCCCACTGTGGATCGTAGGGATTCAACCAAGAAACCAAAAGGTGAATCTAAAACTTGAAATCTCACTCTAAACCTTTTAGGGCAAACAAAATAAGACTCTGGAACAAGTTGACTGAAAATATAACCCAAGCTATGGCCAAATACAGAAACTCTGACTAGTTCAAGAAATTCCTGAGAAGTCTAATCTTCTATCAAGAAAGAGACAAACTCTCTCTTTATTAAAAAATACTTTCAAGGAACAGATACGTGGGTTGTTGCATCAGCAGCCTATGTATGTACACGGGTTGTCTATTGTGTAGAGCGTGTATATATGTGGGCGTGTACACCTCTGAGACTTTTCAAAAATAAAAAGACAAGGCAAACTTACAAGGCAGGGAAAGTTGGTATGCACCTTGCAGGTGGACAAAAACCCTTAAACGATTCAGTAAAATTAATTGAAACTCAAAAGGAAAACAAAACGAATTAACAACCCAAAAACCTCCCTAAAAACGCTATAGAGACTCCCCATTATGGTTGCCAATTTTGTTAACGGGAAAATCCCCCTATAACTATACCATGGTTTAGGATATAGATAGAGTGAATGACCTTCTAAAAGTAAATCTAGTTTCTACACTACCCCAAACATGCCAAAATAAATGAACAAAAAGCAATAGAAGATAAATTCAATAATTGTACCTTTTATCCAACGTCTGGTGATGATCTCCTCAATCTTTGTAGTTCCAAAGATTGCAAGTATCCTCCCAAAGTTGACCTGCATTCAAGAATAGGAAAACAAAGCTACAAGAATGTTATGTATATTCATAAATTAGGGTTAGATATCAAATGTTATGTATAAATCAAAGAAAATACACAAAACATCATCATTTGGGACAGGGAAAAGAGATTATTTTATTCGTTAAACAAAGACTGAAACTTACAATCCTTTCTAACCACCTTTCCATGAACCTAGTCCAGGATCCTATTTACAATGCTCCAAGTGCACCTTCAATAAGCCTCTTCTCACAATCTACTAATCACCTCAAGGAAAGGGAATGGATTGAATGGAAGAAAAGGGGTTGAAGAGGGAATGTTGAGGTAGTAACTCACAAAAGGTTGCAAATGCTTGGGCAAGGAAGGGAAGTGAAATTGGGAAGAGTTTCACTGTTCTAATTCTTGGTTGTGAAATGAGACCCCAAAACCTCGTTTTATATGACAAAAGGATGGTTATTCAGTGGGGGATGAGCTATAGCAGGTGAATTGGTTGGGAAACTTCCAATAGCCCGTAAATTCCACCGAATTCCTTGCAACTTTTCAATTTTTGCAACTTTTGGAGGTATATTCGGGTTGTTTAGTATGCATCAAGCATATGTATGTGGGCTTTCTAGCATGTAGCAATCATATGTATGCGGTTAGTAGTGGTGTAGGGTGCATACATGCTGTAAAAAATGGTTTTTTAAGTAGATCTCCTCAGCAGTGATTTGGAAAATTATGCAAGTAAGAGGGTCAATGCCATGTATGCATGAGTAGGGAATTTTAGGGCTATAACACTAGGATGTTTCCTATCAATTTTTTCTAATGGATTTGGTGCATCACTCTTCAAAGACGAGAAATCATTGTGGCCCCCTTTTCCTTTCCATACAAGGGTATATGACATTAAGGATGTAAAGGATGTGATTGTAAGTGTTGAAGGTTTGGTTGCCTTCCACTTCGATGAGGACAGATTTATAAGGCATGATAATTTAAACATAGTCTATCACCATTGTCATGCCTACAAATATAGACGATTGTATTATAAAGAAGTCTAGAAAAAGGAGGAAGTATATATAAGAGACACATCATTAGATAAAGTGGACTTCGGGATAGGCAATGATAGTAGAGGAGGAAAAGAAAATAATAAAGAG
>ML809408.1:88934-136459 GCA_009831015.1 Picea engelmannii
CATTTTTTCTAAAAACCCACTTTTACACCATGGCTCATCAATATAACTTATAGAAACCACTTTCCTAAAGTTATTTTCACCTAATAAAGTCAAAAAAACCCATTTTATGACTTTCACCTCTTACATTTATTTTAAAAAGAAAAATAAATCAATTAAAATTCAAACTTTTACCTATAAAACCAAGAGGTTTTTCCCCATTTCATACACAATCTTATTTCATTTTTCCTCTCATCTTTTTTATTTCTCTCCATTCTCTCCATTGTGGATGTTTTCCATTGAAGTTGCTCCATAGATCATGAAACCCTATTTTCTTGAGGAGATTTTCTATGTAGTAGCCTTCAATAGAGGAGAGAGAAACCACACACTTAGAGAACTCAAAGAACCCTCTCAAGGAGAGGCCACAAGGAGATCCCCATCTTCAATGGTTTTTCTACAGGTGAAGTTGTAAATATTTTTCACATGGGTAATGGATTATTCATTCATCCTTTGATGTATTTGTTGTTGATTCTTTATTTTACTGCATTTCCTTTATGTTCACAAGAATAACTTAGATCTAAATTAATTTGTCCATTTAAAAACTAGGGTATTTATTTTTTGTCTAATATTTTTTCTGTAATCTTGAAGCAACCACAAGATCTATATATGTTCTCACCTTGTATGTAGTTGTACACCAATATATTGGCAACTACACTGGGGATATAAGCCATTCTCATGATCCTTGGTTGTGGGTATGTGGGTAAATTGTTTTTTCTTTGTTTTTATTTTATTTTTCTAAGTTTTTTAGGGCTTTCTAACTTTTCATGTCTTTATGTGTCATGATTTCAAGAAACAAGGACTACAAATCCTTCAGGATTCCTGCAAAGTCACACTCATGGGTGTTAGAGACCTCCCAAGAGCCAACGCACTTATAGGGGGCACCTTTTGCATTAACCAACACACTTTTTCGGCCCAATATCTATATTGGAAAACGCAAGAACCAATCCATCTTTCTACAAGGGTAAAGCAACTATTGAGGTAAGTTTTTGCAGGGGCCAAAAAACTTAGTTTGTTGAATTTTTCATGTTTGTTTGTGGATGTTTGAGTGTTGTTTAGGTCCTGTAGGTTACTATTTATTTATCTTCCTATAGGATAAGCTATAATATTCAGTAAATCCATAGGATTGAGAAACAAAACCCCTAAGGTTTTAGTGCCTTCCCTCCAAGATATTTCTCGAGGATTTTATTTTTTGATTTTTCATTACAATAGGCTGTAATCAAGCATTTCATTTGTTGTTTACTCCTATAGGGTTCTTTTATTTTTTTCATTTCATCTTTAGTTTGAAAAATAAAAATAAGGCATATAAGAAGATGTGTGTAGGTAGATGCATTGTCCAATCTTTTAGTTTTCTATTGCAGTTGTAGGCCATTTTACTTGGTATTATAGATTGCATGTTCAATTCATATTTGTATAACCTTTTAGTTAAAAGATAAAGGCATAATAGGACCCCTAATTTTTTCTTTCCAACAGAGGTATTTTCCATAGTAAATCTGATTGAATATGAGATTGCTTGAGATGAATTATTTCTTCTTTTGAAATATGAATTGTTTGCAAGTAATTTATGTTTTAAAAGTTGTTAGTACCAAATTTCACCCTATCACCAATATGCAGGTTGGTTGAGATTAGAAGGCCGAAATTGGGAAAAATAGAGGCAGAAGGTGAGCTTATAGAGCTTTTGGACTAAAATAGCTAGTATATTTTGAGGCACCCTAGAGAAATCAATAGAAAAAATCATGCCCTAGGGGCTCAAGGCAACATTTTAAGCGCCTGGGCACTTATCGGGAGCTAGAAAAGGGACAAGTTTTCTCCTAAAAGACAATCCTTTTTTTGGAAAAAGGTTATATCATGGGACCGAAGCTTAGGAATCAAGTGCTAGCGGAGGTGCACGACTCGATCATCCAACGACTGCAAGTTAGGAAGATGTACAGTGGGCGATCAATGTTGCATCATAAATTTGTGTGAGAGATAACAAGCATAAGGGATAGGATGGTGGTTTGAGGAGACACGTGTCATGAGTTGAATGGAATTGAATGAAAAAAGAATGGAGGAGAAACCATTATTGTTGGGTTGTGACAGTAGTATTCTGGTTTTTCCCAACCACCTATCTGCCAATTACAAAGCACACACCTTCCTACCCACACAACACCACCCGGACCCAACACAATAGTCCACCTGGGACACTGGGAAGGATCAATAACAACATGGCATGCCAATAGGTAACCCATCAAATCTAATCTAATATTTCCACCTATATAGAGAGGGCCCACTAAGAACTACAGTCAACATATCGAGCCCAAATACATGTAGACTGACCCCAGAGCCACATAATCATTGACATGGACCAATATGAATCTACCACGTGTTTGTGGGACCATGATGATGTCAACATTATGTCATTCAAAATTTCACTTATTTCCCACAAACTTTCAAAGGAATTGAACCACAAGAAAGGTGACGTGTGTTCAGGAAAGGGGCATGAGAAAGGATATTTCAAATGGGTGTGGGATATATGATGGCACGCCAAATCAATCAATAGAAAAGACAATGTAAAACATGAAATTTGGGTTCATTCCTTGCATGTCCTCACCAATCATTATACTATTACTTGTGGTTGGTAAAGGACGAGGATCATTACCTTCATAGGCACACCAACGCAATCCATAGATCACATAATATCATGTCGGGTATAGCGAATCACTTCCCTCTATCAGTTGTCTCAACAAGCACATGTTGATCCCTTATAAGAGAAATCTTAAGGAACGGAAGTGTTATCACTGAAATTTCATTCGCAAATGGTTATAGGAATCCAGCATCTTCAAACAGCTATGAGTTCACCCATGGACCAAAATTACCAAAAAAGCATTTCCAAAAGGTCCAAAACTATACAACCAGTTATAAAATTAGGATGCGCTATGACTATACATGGTGCATGCACACATGCGCCATCAAGAAATGCAGGAAAAGCGCACATGTGCATGATGCGTGACTATGGACGCTAAAAGTCGTGCACACCTGAGAAAAGTGCATTTATGATGTTGGTCGGCCTCCCACCCACTTCTGGTTCATATTCCAAGTCAATTTGACATCCAAATCTCGGCTGGATCCGACTGGGTGGTTGTTCAAAGACCTAAAGGTTCCCTAAACAACCCCTTTTCACACTAAAAGTTGGTTACACAATACCTCAAAGTGGTACTATAAAACAAGTCCATGGGTGCACTACATCCTCAAGGAATTCATTTGCAAGGTTATGATGCTGCTATTCTCTTGGGGAAACCTCTTTTCTCATCAAGAGCATACTAGCACCATTCCATTTGGGCAATCCACATCACCTCTTGAGTGGGTTATCTTGGGATTCTTTCACCATTTCTTTCAAGTTTTCAAGTTGTAAGAAGAGCTCAATCTTGGGGGTCCAAGAGCCCTCCCTTGGAGGAAGAAGGGACCCAAAGTCCCCTTTCTCTTTGGTGTTTTCTTTTTCACTAGTACAATCTTTTCCATTGGTGACATGAGTCTTGTTTGTTCCTTGTTCTTATATCTCTATGCACAATGGTTTAATTGTTTTTTCCCTTCCTATTTTAATTCTTACCTTAGTCTTTTATGTTTATTCTTCTAACCCTTTACTTTACTGTTGTCTTGCTTAGCTAACCCAACTAAGTTTGTAAGAACCTCTGTTTTTCTCATTTAGGTGACAAAAGAGGTGCAACATATTGGTGACTCCACTGGGGAAAGGTATCAATTTCCTACACCACTTGTGTTATTTTAGCTCTTCTTTTTACTTAATTAACCTACAGGTACCATAACTGGCCCAAGCCAACCTACAAAACATCAAATTCAAAGATGAGTTGAGATAATTCCATCTGAAATTTTCTTCACAGCCATGTGATAGTTGTGTGCAGGTTTATTGGCCCACAGTCGTGCATCATGTGCACGTGCACCAAAATCATTGCATTACTCAGCACCTTCTGCGCACCTGCGCTCAAAAATCTTTTTCAGTTCGTGCATTGGCGCTCATAGCACCTATGTCTAGTCTGAAACCCACGCACCTGTGCAAAAATGCACACATTGTAAGCTTTGTTATGATCTGTTGAAGGTCCATAGCCTTCTTAAAGATGATTCCATGCATGTTTTAATCTGCACCACACTTACATTCCCTCTCATATAAATGGATTAGTCAAAACACATAGGCACTTAGGGGTTAATAATCATTATTTTTCCTCTTTTTGCTTTTCGCCACATGGTGGCTTGCTTTGACTAAAATTTGGAATCATTCTACATCACATATAAAACTTGCATTGGGACTAGAAATTGATATCAAACATTGAGTATGCTCTTCTCTCGTGCTCCAAAGCGATCTTGAGAATCAGAAAGAGGTTGAAAGACAATTTCATCTCCCTTAAAAAGATAAAATCTTTAGGAGAGGACAATATCCCCCTCGGGACTCCTCTTAGTTTATTTTTTAAACACATATCAAGATTGTAATGGGCCCATACATGCCCACATGCTACAAAGATAGGATAGTGTTGAAATTTACTTTCTTAGATTAAATCACTAGGGAAGTTTAAAGGTTTTGTAATGGGCCTATACATGTCCACATGATAACAATCTAGGATAGTTTCAAAGCTTCCTTAGATTAAATCACATTAGGGAGTTAAAGGAATAGTAAAGGACCCACATGTCAACATGCTAGTTTCCTAGGGACTTTTGAATTCCGTAAGGTTGTACCAATGACATTTAGTTAAATAGGTAATCAAAGACTTGTAAGGACCAAGTGAAGTCCACATGCAGCAAGGTGACACCTAATTCATTAAAAAATTGGCATACTTTCACTCATTCACACACAAAAGTCACTTCTCACTCACATAGTTTTCATCTCGAAACGTGGAGGTTGAAGTAAGTTTCCTCCAAAGGGATTCTGAAACACGCCACCCTTTTCTTGATGAAACTATCCACTCCCACTTAATTTCAACGATATTGTCTCACACCCCCAATCTCTCAAACAACCACATCTAAAAAATTTCTAAAAACTCACTAAGTTTTCCTCCACAGGAGGTGCCAAAAGAAATATTTTAGTCTAGGTAGGATTTCGGGGATAGGCATTCAAATAACTCCCCATTATCTGGTTCTCACAATTTCAAAACAATAGAAGTTGTCAAATAGGGAACTTTAAATCCACCAAGTCAAGTGTTCCTAACACCATAAGGCAGGGAGATACGCATGAAGGGTTGAAGACTGAGGTTCGGTTGTTCTGTGTATACCCCCTTGACACACCCACCTCTTGGACGGGATCCAGCCTGTGACCCATTTCTTAGGCCGAAAATCTAAATGTCACACTTTAACCAAGGTACCTAGTGACCAAATTTTAGGACATCTACCCTGGTGGAAATTATGGGCTGCAATTGCACCTTAATCAGATTTTGTGTGGCTATTGGGAAATATCACCAGTCATTTCGAGATATTCCCCCTCTACCCCTCATTATAACTGATTTCTTCATCCTTCACTAGTTTCTCTTCTAGTGGCTTCAGACCCCACTGTCGAGTGTTATTGGAAGGTCCAGTGCTATTTTGAGAGGAAGGACGTTACGTCTTTTAGGACATGAGAATTTGTTTTCTTTGTTCCCCCACGCGGACAAAATCCACCTATCCACATATATGCTTCTTTATCAAAACACTTTATGTATGATACACTTCTGATTACATTTGATTTGGATATATATCGTGTAAAGTTCAAAAATTGCAGCAAAGGCTCTTGTTTATTTATTTCTCTCACCACCATTCGCACACATTCACTCATCTAGTCAGACATCATAGGGGACCCACAGAACCCCCATCATTCCAGACACTTGCTAAATCTCCCTCCTATTCTAGGGGGAGTTCCTAGTCTTGCCAACTCATCGGCTCCACCTTCTCACACTCATGTGAGTGCCATTGTCTTGGGATCAGCTTTGCTTGGTTCCACCTTACTTGGGTCCAATTCCCCAAGTCCAACTTCCACTCACTCTCCTTTACATGGAAGCAGGGGGGAAACTTCCTCTCAAGGGGGAAGTACAAACCCACCTAGTCCCCTCCAAGGGTCAGTTACTCAGAACACTAACATTATGGATAGAACTAATCCTATGCCACCACCCCATATGCCATACTTGGCTTCCCTCAACATACTAAATCTGACTAAACTCACCAATGATCCTATATTGCACAACCCCACATGGCCAGCAATGCCTACCAAACTCCCTTCAGACATCCCCAAATTTGAAGGAAAATCGGGAGACGACCCCACCAACCATATCATGACCTTTCATTTATGGTGCTCTTCAAACAACATCATGGACGATTATGTCCGATTGAGGTTATTTCAATGCACACTCACTAGCCCATCAACTAAGTGGTATGTAGAAGAAAAATCTGGGTACCATGTGACCTTTGAATCCTTGGCCAAATCATTCTTGACCTTCTTTCAACTACCAATTCGTCATGACAATGGCCTCGAACTACTCTTGGAATTTAAACAAACCTCTGCCATGCACATCGCTGACCACATTCACAAATGGCATCGGGGACGTAGTCTCTGCAAAGCCAAAGCTACTCCATAATAATTTCTCAACTGGTTCCTCAAATCACTTATTTCCCTCCTTGCCAAAGATGTGGCCGCCACCTTCCCCCAGTCTGAAGAAGAATCCATTAGAAAGGCTCAACAGTTCGAACTCATTTATTCACAGTCATGATACTTATATACAGTACTCCTTGACGCCCTGAGACCTGTTCCATTCGACCAAGACAAACCAAGAATGTCTCACTCAGCGAATGGATTGATTGGTACCACAACACACCACAATCCATACCCCCCACAACCCACTATGTATGGTACACCTCCATATCCACCGGAATATGGAGGAAATCCTTACTACCCCCCTCCCCTTTACCAACAATCATATCCTATTGTTTCCCCTCAGTCATTGGGGGCACCCCCACTGGTACCCATGTCGTATTCGGTCTCTCAATCCAGTACGGGTCCACCCCCAACCCCTGAATATAACCCTAGTAGTAGTGTAAGTACCTCTACATCCTATACACCATATGGATCCTATCCACATAACAATTCATATTTTCCATTTCCTAGTGCTCCCCAACCGGTTAATCCTCCACCAGGACAAACACATGTCAGCGTCAACTTTGTTCATCCCTTTCCCATTCAACAGGTTCATACATTTGAATAGTTGAATACAACCAATCCGACTCATAAGCAGAAAGGGAGAAACCAAAACAATGACAATCCAGGACCAGGCGGGAATGACCCCCACAACCATCCCATCGGGGGCAACCAATACCAAGACCCCCAAGGGGGCACCAACAACAATATACCACAACAAGGGAAGCACAAAAATATTTGAACTAACTTTCCTTGCGCTATATTTAATGAGTATGGACATTATACTCATCATTTCCCCCAAATTCTTGATCTCCAATGGATGAGGGCATCCATGAACTCACAGGGCCCTCCAACACCATCTGCCCCTCAACAAGCCCCACAACAATATTTTCAACCACTACATCCAACTATTTTTCAAAACCCCATTCCATACCAAGGTGTGATGAACACCCAACAAGTGATCAACCCTACCCCACCACAAATGGGGCAATATCCAACCCCGGGTGCCACTCAACCCAGGAATTCAGTTGATCGCAGTGTCCTCCTCACCAGCGAATAAATTCTTCTGCAAATCCACAACTGTCAATATGGTATGCCTCCCGAATCTACCCCAACCACCTCAGAAACACTTCCAACTACTATAGGACAACCATTGATGATTCCACGTCCTCACACAGAACCCATTCCTCGCATACCATGTATGCCTCTATGATAGAATGTGCATAACCCTCATGCTAGGACTGCTCATAATTATAGTTTGGTTAATGACCTAGCCTAGTCTCCCACAGCCATGTCTATGTTGGAGGTCCTCCAAACCTGTCCATCATAGCGAAAATGCTTGCTTTCTGCCTTGGGGGTAGTCGACACAGTTGACACGCAAATGATCACATTTGATTCAGATAACAGAGAACCACATCTTCCCGCCCAAGTAGCCTTCCAGATACCAGTTAAGATCTGGAACACCACGGTTTATCGGTGTATCATCGATGAAGGTGCATCCACCTGCATCATGTCTAAACACATATGGAAGAAAATTGGCTCCCCTAAGCTAGTACCCTCTACCATCACCCTTCGATCTTATGACGGTCGACCAACATCTTCCATAGGGCTTTGTCAAAATGTCCCCATAGAACTTGGGGGAAAAACCATCCTCATTGACATTGAATTTATCGATGCCCAACTTGATTACAATATCTTGTTCGGACGCACCTACATGTATGCTATGAAGGCAGTCGCCTCTTCTATGTTTTGTACGATGATGTTCCCCCATAATGGGAAGATCATCACCATCGACAAACTTACACATTACGAGCCTAACCATTCTGCCAACATCGATAACATCCTCCCCCTCATTCATGTTAGCTCGAATGATTTTCCAATTGCCAATATTGGCCCTGGATTATTCCAAGACCCATCCATGTTGGGCACTTATCAGGGAGCACCATCGTTCCTAAACCCATCTTTTTCAGCACAAGTGTGTGTAGTTTCCTCTAAAGGAATAGACTTCAGAGACAAGAATCCTATCACGGAGTCCCCTCCCCATATCAAAGTTCCACCAATTGAAGAAATACTACCTCAGGAGTTCCCTGAGAGTGCCACCGCACCACTTATTACAGATCTCCCCCCCTCCAGGGGAAAATCCTGGTATGGTATATACATCCACCCAATATGGTTCCTCAACCATCCCTCCCTCCTTAGTCAGAGGCAATCTCGGTGCAGATTCCAATACTTGTTCCTACCACACCACCCTCACCCCCAATCACTAGCACCATCGTTGTGGCTAGGGGCAGACAGAAGAAGAAAGAGCCCATCGCTCCACTACCTCCCCGAGTTAAATTCCCTTGTGCCTTATGTGAAAGAAAAGGACACCCCACTCACAAATGTCCTTCTCTTCCTGAGATACATAGTTTTATCCAGCTTCCTCAAGAACACCTTTTTCTTACCACTCCACCAAGAACGTCCCACGCTACTACGGCGTCATCAACCACATGAAAACAACATAAATGAACCAATTTCACATGTGCCATATGTGCAGAATATGGGCATTACACTCATCATTACCCATCTATCCCATACGTCTGCCACACATTAGCCGCGGAACTCCACACATATCCTCCTGAGCTTCCTCTGGCACTCCATACCAATGCTCTCGTGAATGTAATTCATTATATTTATTCATCATTCCTCGAGAAAATGGGAGTTCCATGTCTTCCCACCAAATTATCGCCCGATCATCCATAGTGTCAGTGAAATTGGGATGGCATTATGGACCCACCATCCATATCTAAGCCCTTTTCCCCACTTTCATTTTTTGGTACAGGAGCCCATAAGCTTCATTTTCCGAACCATCTTCAGCCAATTACACATACATTTTCATCAGGTTATCATTTTCCCTTTTCCCCGCAGAGAATCTTTCCATGACACACTCAGGTATGCCTGCTCATGTTCAAAATTATCAAATAATTGTTATAGGTCCTTTATTTTCAAATATTGTTCACGTCGGGTATTTGGTTTTCATGTGTGTAGGTGTTAGGTCATCACACACTAGCACATCCCCTTCAGGTATATGATCGACATTGACATTTAATCATTCCCTCTGAATCTCAATTTCATCTCCAGTCACAACCTCTGAAATTTTCCTGTAGGATCCTCATATCCGGCTCTGCAGTACTGTCACCTCCGCTGCATTTTGGTACTGTCACCCAGTAGCACTATCCCCCACATGATTTTTCCCATTCATTGTCCCCCTTGGCACTTTGACATTCATGCTTCTTTCACCCCCTAGGGATGGGAGTCTCGATAATCTTACTCATTTCCGAGAATCAACCACATACTCATTCTCCTCATTTTGCTAGCTTTCCCAATGGACTCCTAGGTTATCTCTTCCAGGACTGTGCCTCCGCAGTATCATTAACCATCCATTTCATCCACAATTAGTTTTCTCATCCGCAAATTTCCCTCCATTCCATTTACCTCATACAGAAACCCACCCATGGGGCCCCCAACCTCCACCAGTTCTCCATGGAAATTGCACCCTAACCGGCCCAACCATCTTGCACTAGGGCACCCTTTTCTGTATTTGTAGACTCATCCCAAATTATTCTTTATTCATTTAATTGTAAAAAGTCTTTCTTTCCATCATTTACATAGATTTTTTTCATCACCCTTGGCGACCTTCTTTTCTTGGCAAAGCAACCCATGTCGCCCTTGGTTGGGGCATTGTTTTTAAAACTCCTACCCTTGCTGACATTATCCATAAACCTCAAGTATCTTACAAGTCCATAAAACTTTTTGATCTCTATGTTTGTCCATTTTTTCACGCCTCTGTCACAATTTACCCTCATCTAGATGTCCCCCTAACACTAGATTCACTTTCACAGTTGTTGCCACTTTACACCGCTCCCCAACCAAAGGCAGTCTTATGTCTCACTACTCCTCGACTTCGTCCATGTTCCTCATCAATTCCTGATTTTGTCCAAGTAGATTTCATGAAGCCCTCTGCTTCTCAAAGTCGCGTCTCCCTTTCTGTCGACATCAACATAGTTTCCAGGAGGGTGACAGTATCTTGACTCTCATTACCTTTATAATGATGTGTCTCAGGCAGCACAGAGAGAACCATCATTGCCCTCTGCTGTCATTGACCCCCATGACATTCGAATTCAACTCTTTCTCATGTTGCGGTGAGTCTTACTTTGCGACTATTGTAGTTTATTTTCATATATCCCGAAGACCTCTGAATTTTGATAGGCTATCAATGCCTGAGTATCATCGACGCCTTTCATAGGTGTCCTTACCTTTTTTCAAAGTTTGTTCACCATCATAATTATCCTCTGTCATTATCAAATCACCCCAGAGGGTGCTGCAGTGATCTACACCAACACACAGTTTCTGTTACTGTATTACACATTTTTGAGTTACATAGCACGAGCATGGGGCATGCCCGCCTCGTGTGTACACAGTTTATTTTTACACCTTATGAAAGGTTGTGTTCTTCAGGTTCCCCTCTCCCTCCAACGGGTCACTCTTGATATTCTCATTATCGCTCTCTCTTACAATGATACTCTCATTAGAAGAAACATTGAATAATTTCGGTTATACGTATGCTCCTAACCTCATCCATCAGGGGGCATCTGTTATCACTGAAATTTCTTCCGTAAATGGTTACAGGAATTCAGCATCTTCAAACAGATATGAGTTCACCCATGGACCATAATTACCAAAAAATCATTTCCAAAAGGTCCAAAACTATACAACCAGTTATAAAATCAGGATGCGTTATGACTATACAGGGCGTGCATGCACATGCACCATCAAGAAACGCAGGAAAAACGCACATGCACACAATGTGTGACTATGGATGATAAAATCCATGCACACCTGAGAATGGCGCATTTATGATGTTGGTCAGCCTCCCACCCACTTCTGGTTCATCTTCCAAGTCGATTTGACATCCAAATCTCAACTAGATCCAGATGGGTGGCTGGTCAAAGACCTAAATGTGCCCTAAACAACCCCTTTTCACACTAGAAGTTGGTTACACAATACCTCAAAGTGGTTCTACAAAACAAGGCCATGGGTGCACTACATCTTCAAGGAATTCATTTGTAAGGTTATGCTACTGCTATTCTCTTGGGGAAACCTCTTTTCTCATCAAGAGCATACTAGCACCATTCCATTTGGGCAATACACATCACCTCTTGAGTGGGTTAGCTTGGGATTCTTTCACCATTTCTTTCAAGTTTTCAAGTTGTAAGAAGAGCTCAATCTTGGGGGTCCAAGAACCCTCCCTTGGAGGAATAAGGGACCCAAAGTCCCCTTTCTCTTTGGTGTTTTCTTTTTCACTAATACAATCCTTTCCATTGGTGACATGAGTCTTGTTTGTTTCTTGTTCTTATGTCTCTATGCACAATAGTTTAATTGTTTTTTCCCTTCCTAGTTTAATTCTTATCTTAGTCGTTTATGTTTATTCTTCTAACCCTTTCCTTTACTGTTGTCTTGCTTAGCTAGCCCAACTAAGCTTGTAAGCACTTCTGTTTTTCTCATTTAGGTGACAAAAGAGGCACAACAGGAAGGAACCAATATACAAGTAATTTAGATTATAAAGGTGAGTTACTCAGATTCTAGGAGCCATAGAAGATGACCCACCTGCTCAGTATCGCTTATCGGGAGAAGACTATCAACCATCATGGTTACATTCATCTAGAGAGTGTGTTCTGCAATTCACAAAGGAAGGAATTTCATTCTCTAGTATCATTAGTCTATATTTTTAGAGCCTAGGGACATCCATTAATCTACCCTAAGGTGTAGTTGTATCAATTGAACAACTATATTCATAATCTTGAGGTAGAGTATTCAAATAGTTGGTCAATAGTGCTTTGCATTGATGATTGGTTGTGGATGAGAGGAAAAGGTTAGATTTTCTTCCATCCATCCAAGGACCTCAATTGTTCAAAGGTTGAGCATGCCCAACGCATTATATAGAGACCCAATTGATTCACCTAGAATAATATAGACATAATCTCAATTGGACAAAGAGAACACACCTCACAACATCTTTACCAGGTTAACTCTGGTGGTAAAATATAGATTTACGAGGTAAAATCAGTTGGAAAAACAAAGGGGGTATCGAGAAACTAACAAGTTGTATCTAGTTTCAAGAAGTAGTATTGGATTAAATGAATGGTTTTCTCACAAATGAATACATCTATAAAGCAAGATAAGGAGCTCATTATTATGGTCGGTAATTTTGGGAATTTAAGAGTCTCTTACAACCAAAGTTTTTTATCACAATCCTCAAGCACAGACAAATAATAAAAGAATCAATATTCATGAGATTCATCCCCTGCATTATGTTTTAGTCTATAATTCCTCTTTTTGTGTGTGTGTTCTTGTAAAATCCACCCTTCTCATTTGACTTCTTGTATCAGATCCCCATTAATAAAATCTCAAACAACAGATCCCCATTAATTATCCAACATATTCAATGTAACTGTGTGGTGTATAGTTATGGCATAGAAGTGATTTCCTCTTAACAAATGACCATTTCTTGCCATTTATTCATATGTTTAAATGATATGCATGGGGTACCTCCATGTATTTGAATATCTGAAGATGTATAACTATTTGCAACGTAATTTATTGATTTGTATGCATGTGCTAGAACTGTTAAATTCTTAATTGCTCGACACATTGTCCTATTTCCATAAGCTATAAGATTCATTCTCTATAGTGCCTTATATGATTATCCTTTTTTATCTTTTTTTATTCCAACTCAACACTTCACTCACCTTTAAATATAAATTGTCTGAAACACTCATGGACATATCCATCTTGGAGCTAAGAGTTTTTATAATATGAGCTGAGAATGTTTGAGGGTTGAGAGTTTTGAAAGAGAGAGAGAAAAACTTAGCCAATTTTGCATAATTTTCCTTAATGCAAGCATGGATTTAGGATTTAATATTCACCCTGAGTCTTATCCCCTGGGGTGCCTTAGCATCATTTCATTGACATCCTAGAACATCTTGAGGGATAACATCTGAAATGGCATCGTTTCTGGGGAACAAAATTCGAATACATATTTCCCTAGGATATGGAATTGTAATCTTTGATCCTTGATAGTGAACAAGCTTCAAACATCTAGTTGTTAACATCTCACCTAGTGACTCCACATAAGGAAAATATAACATTCAAAATAAGACACACCAGAAGTAACCTTGATCCTAATCAGTTTCCAGTATACTCAAATCCAGAAAATATCGTGACCTGGAGAAATGTTAGAGAGCACCATATCTCCTCTTCTTCAGGTAATCCTAATTTAGAAAAATTCCCTTATGTTGTTCCTACAAGCATTGAATCTATAGATATAGTTTATATTCATTTGTATGTACATTATTCTTCAAAGTTTCCCTCAGAACCTTTGATAGATATGCAAGATTCACCACTAGAATTATGTCAAGAAGTGAGTTCTTCCTTCCGACCCTTCTTAAAAGATCTTGTAGCGCCTTTGTCCTTCGAAGATAATATCCTAATCCTACAAAACCTTATGGATGGATTAGGTGGAGGAAGAGTAGGGGAAATCCTCCTCCCCCAACACCTTTAAACCCTTGGGTCACCGCTATATATGTCACATTGAAATTACCCCAATATGTCCATGATCTCCATGAGAATTACTTGAAGCTTTTACCCAAGTATGATGGAGAAAAAACCCATTCTGCTAAGGAACACATAGAAGCATTTCAAGACTTCACAGACAACCTATTTTTGGAGCATGACGATGTATTCATGAGGCCTTTTGTCCAAACTTTAGAGGAAGACATCATAAAATGGTTTAGATAAATACCCATTGCTTCAATTGATATCTTACAGAATCTAGAATCTACTTTTATGAGACAATGGAGTGAAAAAAAAGACAATCTATACTACCTAACTGAATTTGTTTCACTCAATAAGAGAGACAATGAACTTGTTTTTTATTTTAACATAATATTTAACAAGGTGTATAAAAATATCCCTAGAGTCACAAATCCTTCACAGCTAGCAAACAAAGTCACATACGTTGGTGCATTTGATGTTGACTTTGCCATGGTATTAAGGGAGAGAAGATCTTGAAATATGCTTGTAATGCAGGATGATGCAATAGATATTGAACGAAACATGATTGCATTAGGTAAAATGAAGTTGAATCAAGATCAAGTAGAAAACAAAAATACTAGATAATATTTTCGTACCTATGATCCCAATAAATATTCCCATAAGGCCAAGATGGATGAAATCTCCAGCCTAATTAGAAACTTAACAAATAATATGTCAATATTTGAGATGGAAAATGGAAATGAAAATAAATATCCACAAGAGGGAGGCATGAGAAATCCCAATCAGTTTAGAAGACCTTTTAATCCTCAACTCATGAGGAGGGAAAGAAGGAATGAGGAACATCCCATCCAACCCCTTGTAAAAACCAACAATGAAAATAACCTAGTTGAAGAAGTTTTGGATGAATAATATGTAGAATACACAGAATAGGTACGCCTTATTCAGGAAAAGAATAATTCCATGCATCTGACTCAAAATGACTATGAATATTCTCTAAATCCCAGGAAGTGGGTCTCTAAAAGAAAATAAAACCAAGAAATTTTATCCGCAACTCAGTATAGGATGTTTCTTGATGCACTACAAGCTAAAATGTACAAGAAATATTATCTTATGCCTAGGTCGAAAGACACTATCCAAGATAGTCAACCTTAGCCTAAGAAGCCTAGCCCAAGTCAGTTCAAGGATAAAGTCAAATAACTTACTAGTAATCCCAAGGCTAATGAGTTTTTGGAACCTTCAAAAAGAGAAAAATAAATCAAAGAATTTGAGGAATCAGTTCCACCTTAACATTGAAAAAGAACTGTCTAAAATTAAAATCCATGTATTGTTGGTGGAATTGGTTAAGAATCCTTCATAACATAAGAAAAATGAGAAAGATATATAGGGAAAGGATCAACAATCCATCTTGATACCTTAAATGTACAATATGAGTCCCCACCATAGTTTTTGGCCCTCATATAGAGGACAAAGAAGAATCTATTGCACCTTTCTATGTAACATTGAATATTCATGACAAAATGTTGCACAATTGTATGCTCTATTCTAGTGCATCACATAATCTCATGCCAAAATTAGTCATGGAGAACTTAGGATTGGAGATAACCAAGCCATATCATGTCTTCTATTATTTTGATGCTAGGAAATTGAAGTGTGATGGGTTGATTAAGAACATGGTAGTTACTTTGGCTTAGTTTCTTTTCAAGATCATCATGATGGATGTGGTGGTGGATGACGTGCCTGCTAATTATGGCATGTTATTTTCAAGAACATAAACACATAATATGGGAGGTACAATGCATATGGACATGACTTATGTCATTATACCAGTATTTGTAGGTGAAAACAAAAGGTTGTATAGAGAGACAAAGTTTTCTTATGTGGTCAATGACCAGAATAACCTTGTAAACCATCCCATCTATGTTTTTTATGAATACATTGGTTGTTGGATCCTCACAATCAATTAAGAATATAGAGAATCCATAACATCTACAGACCCTTTGGTAAGCTTTGCTAATGAAGTAGATGGTATATGGAAAAAAAAATTCGATGGGGCATATTCAAATGGAGTGGGAGCTGGTGCAATACTCATTTTCCCCAGCAAGAAAGAAGTACATATGCCATACAAACTAGAGTTTGAGGCCACCAATAATGTATATGAGTATGAATCCTTGATTATAGGCTTTGAGGCATCAAGAAAAATGTAAATTACCAAACTAGTGGTATTTTTGGATTCATAACTGGTGGTGCAACAAATCAGAGGTTCCTATCAGACCAGGCATCCCAGAATGGGAGAATATAGGAATCAAGTATGGGATATAATTGAATATTTTTATGAATCCTTTAACATTTTTTTTTTTTAAGAGAATTTAATCAACAAGATAATTCCTTAGTAGTAGTAGCTAGTACCTTTAAAACACCAACCATTCCCCAAGTGAAATATGAAATTGAGATGAGGTATAGACCATCCATTCCTAACAACATCAAATATTGGAAAAACAAATTAAGATGAACAACAAATCAAAAAGTCCATTGAGGTGATAGATGAGTTTGCAAATACTCACATAGACTCGGATGATGAAGAAGAGTCTAAACCATTGATTGAGGGAGAAATTGAAATCACTCCTAAATTCAATGAGTACATGGTTGAACATAATTTCCTTCATCTCAAGAATAATTTTATTCCTAAAGGGTTGGTACCCTTGGAGCATATTTTTTATAGAAATGATGTACCAGTGAAGCCAATAGTTCTCCCCAAAGATGATAACATTGAATATTGTAATATAGAGACTAAAGAAGAACCTAAATAAATAAAGATATCAAAAGAGATTCTTGTTGAACATAAGGAAAAATACTTGCAGTTGTTCAAAGAGTTCATGGATGTTTTTGCCTCGAAATATGAAGACATAAATAATTTTGATACCAGCTTCATACAACATAGAATACCCCTCAACCCTGGTACTAATCCTTTCATGTAGAAACTAAGGAAATGTAATCCCCTTTCGTTGCTTACTATTGAGAAGGAAGTGAGGAATTTAATATATGCTAAGATCATAATTCTCCTCAAGTATTCTGAATGGGTAGAAAATTTGGTTCCAGTCAAGAAAAAGAGTGGAGAAATAAGGCTTTGTGTGGATTTCAGGAACCTAAATAAATTATCATGAAAGGATAATTACCCTTTGTCTAAGATGGATCACATATTGTAGAACATAGTGGGAGAAAAAAAAATCTCTATGACGGATGGTTTCTTTAGATACAACTAAGTGGCAATGCATCTTGAAGATAGGGAAAAGACAACCTTCACAACACCATGGGGAAATTTCATGTATGATCAAATTCCTTTTGGTTTGATAGATGCAGGATCCACATTTCAAAGAGTTATGGATATATAATTTGTGGGAGAAAAAATCATATTCATTGTTATATACCTTTATAACATCAAGCATTTAAGGCATGCCTTTGTGAAATGCAGGAAATTTGGCTTGTCAGAAGGAAATATCCTAGGCCATATAGTATCCAAAAAAGGAGTAAATATAGATCCTAAAAGAGTATATTCCATCAAACAAAATGTCTCTCCTACGAACAAAAAGGAAATGCAATCCTTCCTGAGCAGAATAAATTTTCTGAGAAGGTTTTTCCCCAATTTTGTTGAAATGGTAAAACACATCACTCACATGCTAAAGAAAGACCATGAAGTGAAATGGACTATTAAAGATAAATATTCCTTTCAGCAAATCAAAGAGGCATTGGGAGAATCTATAGTCTTGGTCAGCTCCAAACTATGATAAAGTTTTCTTCATCTTCTCTTTTTCTTCAAATCATACCATAGTTGTTGTGTTGTTGCAGAAAAATGAAGAAAAATAAGAGCATCTCATAGCCTTCTTCAGTATAGCTTTAAGAGATGTTGAACTAAGATATAACAGACTATAAAAATGAGCATATGTCGTTGTCAAGGCATTGAAATCATTGAGATATTATATATTGCACTCTAATATATTTTCTTATGTACCCACTAGTGAAATAAAATACATCCTCACACAGCCTGACAATGAAGGAAAAAGGGGTAAATGGATTTCCAAACTTCAGGAGTATGATTTGGAGATAAAACACACCAAGTTGATAAAGGGACAAGGACTTTCCAAACTCTTAGTTGAATCAAATTGCGGGGATTTGGACATGAATTCCCTGTCAAAAAGCATCATGGTAGCATAACCTAAAATATATGAAACAGAAGAACCGTATTTGAAGGTAAGCCCCAAATTTACTCAATCGGATTGGTATCAGGATGTCATTTTTTTCCTACAAAACTTAATTTTCCCACTAGCATGGGACAAAGCCAAGGTTGAATATATTAAAATCAAGGATATGAAGTACCACATTTTGGGAGAAAACCTTTTGTGGAAGGACCCAAGAGGAATTTCATTAAATTGCCTCACTGAAGAAGAAACATAAGGCATTGTTACTCAGTTTCACAAAGGAGTGTGTGTGGGTCACCATGCTTGGAGATCCACTACATACAAGACCCTTAGAGATGGTTATTAATTTCCCCCATTGTTTTCTAATGTGAATTGCATTGTCAAATCATGTGTAGAATTCCAAATGTTTGTAGGAAAACAAAAGTTGCAACCTCTTCCACTTAGACCTGTCAAAGTTGAGACACCTTTTCAGCAATGGGGTTTGGATTTAATTGGTGAAATCAACCCAAATTCAAGTGGGAAACATAAGTGGATTTTAACATCCACATATTATTTCACTAATTGGGTATAATCCATCCCCACAAGGGAATCAACTGACATAGTCATCATCAAGTTCCTTGAAGAGAAAATTTTGGCCATATTTGGACACCCAAAGAAGATCATAATCAATAATGCACAAGCTTTTAAATCTGCCAAGCTAATGCAATTTTGTCAAAATTATAACATAGAGCTTGGGAATTCTACAACTTATTATCCACAAGTAAATGTCTTGTCTAAGTCCTCCAATAAGAATCCCATCAAGATTATCCAGAAAATTTTGTCCCAAAATAAGAAAGCATGGAATTCCCACCTAAAATATGTAGTTTGGGTAGATAGAGTAAGCATAAAGAGGTCCATAGGAACTTCTCCTTTTCATCTATTGTATGGATTGTAAGACATCTTCCCTATTCAAATCATCCTCCATGTGATGAAACTACTATGAGATGAGGAGGAAGAATCATATGATATGCAGAGAAGAATCATCCAGTTGATTGAAGTTCAACATATAAGAGCGTAGGTGCATATGAAGTCCCAAGATCACCAAGAAAGAATGAAAGAAATTTTCGACAAGAGGACCAAAGAAATAAACTTCATAGCACGAGACCTGGTCCTAAAATGGGACGATAGAAGGGAATCTAAAGGGAAGCATGGAAAATTTGACAATCTCTTACTTGGACCCTTCTAGGTTGTTGCAGCTCAAGATAACAACACATACGAATTGGCTCAAATGGATGGAGAATTGTTTGGAGCTCCTGTAAATGGGATGTTCCTCAAACACTTTTTATAGTACTGAATACTGCAAATTTTCTTACCCTATACATAAATAACTCGATTTCCATTTCTTTCCATGAATTTTTAATTTTACTTCATTCACCATCTATTACACAAGCAAGTAGGTAGGTCTCTAACATTGTAATTTGTTGAGCATTGTGTTTCACCTATCATATAAGTTTTTAGGTGTGTGGGGGAGCTATCATTTTAACAAAAACTCCATAATCCAACATAGGAAGGCACTTGCTCTACAGTTCTCAGCAGAGCACAAGGGTATTTTATCCCCGTTGGAGCCAATGTTAGTACCATATTTGACCCTATCACCAATATGCAGGCTAGTCGTGATTATAAGGCCGAAATTGGAAAAAATAGAGGCAAAAGGAGAGATTACAAATCTCTTGGACCAAAAGAGATATCATATTTTGAGGCACCCTAGAGAAATCAAAAGAAAAAATCATGCCCTATGGGCCCAAGGAAATTTTTTAAGTGCCTGGGCGCTTATCAGGAGCTATAATAGGGCTAATTGTGCTCCTAAAAGACTTAATCTTTTTTTCAAACAAAGGTTAAATCATGGGACTATAGCCTAGAAATAAAGTGTTATCAAAGGTGTGAGGCTCGAACATCCAACGGATACAAGCAAGATATATCTGCGGTGGGCGATCAATGTCGCATCATAAACTTGCACGAGTGATAACAAGCATAAGGGGTGAGACAATGGTTTGAGGAGACATGTGTCATGAGTTAAATGGTGTCACATGACAAGAGCACAGAAGGATAAATAACTATATTTGGGTTGAGATAGCGGTATTTCGATTTTTCCCAACCACCTATCCTCACATTATAAATCACACACATTCCTACCCACACAACACCACCTAGAGCTAGCGCAATAGTCCACCTAGGAAACTAGGAAGGATCAACGACAGCATGGCATGCCAATAGGGCACCCATCAAAGCCATTTTGAGATTGACACCTATATATAGAGGGCTCACTAGGAATTCCAATCAGCATATCGAGCTCATCTACATATAGATTGACCCTAGAGCCACACAAGCGCTGACACAAACCAATATGAAGATGCCACATGTCTATGGGACCATGATGACATGGGTATGATGTCATTCAAAATTGAGTGTGTTTCTCCCAAAATTTCAAAGGAATTGAACCAGAAGAAAGGAGACACATGTTCATGAAAGGGGCACGAGAAATGATATTTCAAATGGGTGCAGGATATACGATGGTACACCAAATCAATTCATAGAAAAGACAATGTAAAACATAACATTTGGACTCATTCCTAGCATGTACTCACCAATAATTATATTGTTACTTTCAATGTATAAGGGACAAGGATCATTACCTCTACATGCAGACCCACACAAGCCAAAAATCATAGAATATCATGTAGAGTGTAGAGAATCACTTCACTCTATCAGTTGTCTCAACAAGCATGTGGCAAGCCCTTATAAGAAAAATAATAAGAAACAAAAGGAACCAATATGCAAGTAATTTAGCTTCTAAATTTGAGTTACTTGGATGACATGTGTTATAGAAGATGAACCACCTTCTCAGCCTCTCTTCTCAAGAGAATACTTTTAGCCATCATGGCTACAGACGTCTAGAGAGTGTGTTTAGCAATTTGTGAAGGAAGGAATTTCCTTCTCTAGTATCATTAGTCCATATTTGAGAGTCAAGGGTCATTCGGTAATCTACCTAAGGTGTATTTGTATCAATTGACCAACTATTTTCATAAGCTTAAGTCATAGGATTCAAATATTTTTTCAATAGTGATCTGCTTTGATGAGTGGTGATGGCTAAGAGGAAAAGGTTAGTCATTCTTCCATCTAGCCAAGGACGTAAATTGTTCAAAGGTTGAGCACGTCCAGCGCAACAAAAAGAGACCCAATTGAGTCACCTAGAAGAATCCAGACAGAAGCTCAATTGCAAAAAGAGAATACACCTCACAACATCTTTAACAGGTCAACTTTGGTGGTAAAAAAAAAATTTACCAAGTAAAATCAGTTGGAAAACCAGAGGTGGTATCAAGAAACTGACAATTTGTATCCAATTTAAAAAAGTAGTATTGGATTAAATGAATGGTTTTCTCACAAAAAAATATGTCTATAAAGAACGATAAAGATCTCATTCTTATGGCTGGCACTTTGGCAGATTTAAGAGTCTCTTACAACCAAAGTTGTTAATCACTATCCTCATGCATAGACATATAATAAAAGCAACATGCTTCATGAGATTCATCCCTTGCCTTATGTTTCAGTCCAGACTTCCTCTTTTTGTTTGTGTGTTCTTGAAAAATCCACCCCTCTCATTTGGATTCTTGTATCATATCCCCATTAACAAAATCTCAAGCAAGAGGTTATGCAACATATTCAGTGTAACTTTGTGGTGTATAGCTATGTCATGGAAGTGATTTCTTCTTAACAAATGACCATTTCTTTCCCTTTATTAATATGTTTAAATGATATGCAGAGGGTACCTCCATGTATTTGAATATCTGAAGATGTATAATTGTTTGTAGTGTGGTTTAATGATTTGTATGCATGTGTTAGAAATGTTGAATTCTTAATTTCTCAGCAGGTTGTTCTATTTCCATAAGTTATAATATTCATTCTCTGCAATGCTTTATATGCTTATCTTTTCTTTTTTTCTAATTCACCACTTTTCCCACCTTTAAATCTAAATTGTCTGAAACACTCATGGACATATGCCTCTTGGAGCTAAGATTTTTTATTATCTGAGGGCCGAGAGTTTTGAAAGAGAGAGAAAAAAACTTACCCAATTTTGCATAATTTTCCTTAATGCAAGCATGGATTTAAGATTCACCCCAAGTATTATCCCCTAGGGTGCCTTGACATAATTCCATTAACATCCTGGAACATCTCGAGGGATAACAAAAGTAATCTAGATAAAAGGAAAGATCAACATTGTGTACTTTCATTTTTTATTACTTGCTTGCATACTTATTTAGATTTCATTTACATTTTAATTGAGTCTTATTTATTTTCGATCATTTTTCATTTTTTTTAATTTGGTCACACCACATATGCACACAATAATCACACCTTGATAATTATGCTTGGTTTATGAAACCAAGATTAGTCTTAAAATTATCTCCTAATTTAACACACATTTAATCCCTTGCGTACCAAAAAGAAATTTGTAGTTAAGTTAGGACCGTGGGGATAGGAATCCAAATAACTCCCCTAAGTCATTTACATTGAAACTTAAAGGTTGACTTTCTAGGGAACCTAAATCCTTTCTATTGGAAATGATCCCATATTGTTCAGTAATAGGTGCACTCTTTCAAATTGGATAATGCCAAGGTCAGGACTAGAGGTGTGATTAAGACTCCTTGCTCTTTCACTACTAAATATCCCCATATCGATTGATTTCATCTTGAAGGAATGGTAATTTATTACACATGTCTGTGAAGAAGGTAGATTAGTGGCCAATATTAGGTATCCTTACTTGGGTCGCTCTCACAATATGGAGGGCACCTGCGATAGATTTTTGCGGGGCTTTGGGACCTCTCACTACCCACTTCCATGTGGTTATAACTATCTCTTTTGTACCTTCACTTATCTACATAGGGGACCTCATGTCCCCCTATTGTCAGTTGTTTGGAAGCCCCCCATCCATATTCTAGGTTTTTTTTTAACTCTTTTAGTTTATATTATAGGCTAGATTATTTTTCTATTTATAGGATGAATTTGTTTGAGTTAGTATTTATTCACTTTTTCAAACACATTTAAAACCACTTATGCACCACTTGAGCACCTAGTGTGTGTGTTTTATTATCATTTTCTTAATTCATCACTTATTTCTAGTATACCCTTTGATAAGATTATTGATAGGGTAATACTTTCCTCAATAAAACATAGCTCTCTATAAGAGACAATCTCGTAGGTTGTAGGGCCTTCTACCTGATTTCCCATTAGATGCACCATCCTCCCTACTTGATTAAAAAGAGTTCCCCACCCTTGGGTTATAGCTCTTTTGATTTGGAACCCCACCCCCCATTGAGTGGTATTAGTACACCCAGTTATGGGCCCATTTCCCACCTCTCAGGTCCTTCAACCCCATCCAACACAAGTTCCACCATGGTTGTATCTAATCTTGGACCCAATGCCAACCAACCTGCTATGCCTTTTATGGCAGGTTTAAATCTCCCTGATTTGAACAAATTCATTAATAATCCAATCCATTGTTATCCTAATTGGCCTAATATGCCAAAACAACTTCCTCAGATATACCAAAGTTTGAGTCTAAACTTGGAGAGGATCCCTCTAACCATATCATGTCCTTCTACCTTTGGTGTTCCTCTAACTCCATAATGGAGGATTTTATTAGGTTAATTATTTTCCAATGCATTGATGAGTAATGTTTCCAAGTGGTACATAGACCAAATCAGTAACACCCATAGAACCTTTGAGTAGATATCCAAGGTTTTTCTCACCTTCTTCCAACTCCTAGTTTTCCATAACATAGGGATAGAAATCCTAACTAATTTTCAGCAAACCACTTCTACCCACATCTTAGATCACATCCATGAGTGGCATAGATAATGAGGCTTATGTAAAGCTAAGACTAGTGGTTCCTTCCTAATGGATTGGTTCCTCAAATCCATTATTCCCCCCATTTCCAAGGATGTAGTCCTAACTCTACCTTAGAACAAGGAAGAAGTCATCCAAAAATCCCAACAATATGATCTGATCTATGCTTAATCAGGGTACCTTTATACCATTCTATCTAATGTTCCTCGATCTCGCTCAAGTGACTTGTCTGGACTAGGGGCATACCAAGTAGTTGATGGTCTTATTGGATCTGTTGGGATCCACTTTTGTCTTATTTTCCACTATATAAATATATTCATCATTATACCTTTTTCTCGCATTTCGTCAATAATGTATGTGCAAATGCACTATAAACCTCTAGTATCCATTGTCATTCACAATGTGGTTAATACATAGTTTTTTCCATATTTTTAGTGATTAAAATATGATTATATCATGTTTTACTAATGACGGTCGATAAAGTGTGATTTGCATGATCAACATTCATGTACCATTACTACAGTTCAACATTCCTACACTAGTATAACTATTCCCATAACTGATATTGTATATTGGCATATTTGCACGCCTCTAGAAGGAAATCGGGAACATGGGTTTTCTCCGTAATGACGTCGACATGTTGAAACATGTGTCAAAATTTTCCCAACTTTCACGTGTGGACCTCTAGAAAAAAATTAATGTTATATCTAAATTTAGCAGAAAATTCCAAACTACCAACTTCTGCCTCGGTTTTCGTGCAAAGGAGATCAAATATAAACATTCTAGAATATGGGTTTTGTCTAGAAGGTGGAAAATTGAGTAAGTCATGGGAATGTTTTCAAAATTCAAAATGGATTAAGAGTTATGTTTGTATTTTTAACACGAATCTGCCTAGATTGGTGAAAAACCTAGAATTTGGGATTTGTTTCCAAAAATTGTGAAATTTGAAATCTGAGTTTGGGATTTGATTTTATCTCTTCTCAGTGGAATTGATGTATAAGTATAAGCTCATAGAGAATGGGAAAGGGGGGAGGAGGATGCTATGATATGAATGAATTGAGCATTATTTTGTAATTTGAAGTGTTGATCTTTTATTTAATAAGGAATTGATCATTGTTGAAGTTTGGGGTGTCATTTAGATTTGACTTAGATTCTCAGGTGTTTCCCAGGTTGGGAAGGGCCCCTAAAGTTGGGTAATGTCCTGTTGTTCCCATTTTTATTAATTAGATGCAAGTGTTTTCAATTTGGTTGAATTTTGATTCATTGATTTCTTATTATGTTCATTTAAATTATGAAGTGTGCTTATGATATTCAAAACTCAGATCACAACCTCAACTAAGACATTATCATAGTGTGTTTCTTATGCATTGAATTCCATTTGAATTTCTATGATTACTCTTGTATGTTCATTATCCAAGCATACTTTGTTTTGTGTTAAACAATTTCCCTCACATCACCATTAGTTTTCCCATTTAATTCACCCATTCAATCATCTCTTTCATGATGTCCATTCATCCTCATACTTTGCACCTTGAATCATTGTCCATCAACATTGCATTCACATTCTATCACATAGAGAATCTTCCTCTTTCTTTTCATCAGATCACTCCTTGTTTGATGAGTGCACATTCAAGAATATACTTACATTTATTGTCCACACAAAGAACTCACTCTTCCACTTCACTTAACGCATTAGATTTTGTATGATTAGTTGTGTTTAATGGATATAGATCTCTGATCAAATTGCAAGAGTTAATGTTTCTAATTTCCCTTWACTTTTTATTAAGCTTTGCATTTCACATTGAATATCTCATTGCAAAGAGCATTCATCYCACCATTCCCATTCTTCTTTAATTATGTATGTGGTTGATTTTTTCAAGAGACATTTTATCTTCAGCCTTTTTAATTACAGAGTTAACACTTCCTCTCTATCATTATTTGTTACACAAGTATCCACTTCTGTCAATATGTGTGTGTGTGTGTGTGTGTGTGTGTGTGTGTGTGTGTGTGTGTGTGTGTGTGTGCAATTTAGTTCATTCATCTTGCATACTTCATTCTTTGTTAAGATTATTCATTATGTTTGATGTACTTAGTTCAAGAGAAGATCTTGAGTAAGGTTGTGTGTGTGTGTCCATATTTGAGAATCCTTTCATTATTATTTTCATGTGCAAGTTTGGTGTTGGCCCTTGCAATTGCATAGTGTAGAAAGAGTACTCTTAGGTAGATTTACTTTCCTATAGTTCATTTTATGTAATTTATTTTCTAAATTTTGTTTTGTGTGCTCAAACATTATTTGAGGACCACTGAAGACTCAATAATCGTGTCCCATAGTCTAGTGTTAAGTCTGAATCTTTTAGTGTTTGATATTTGATTCCATTAAATGCATGTGTGTTTATTTCCATCATAGATTGTTAACTCTTTAAAAGATACTTTGACAAGTTAATTTGGATGTTGGAAACGTAGTGTCCATGCAACATATGATCATATATCATGTTGTATTATTGTCATCTATAGCTAGACTGAGATCCAATCATTCCAATAGAGAACTCAAAGAAGAATAACCGGTTTCACAAAGAGTTTTCAGTTATTTTACAATTAGGATAGAATAGTCTAGCTTTGGTCCTACACATATTGTGTTTTCACCTCACAAGCCTATGAACCTCGGATTGACATTAAATGTAACGAAAAATATTCCATATAATTTACCCAACATGATCTATATCTCATACTTATCTACATCTTACTCCTCCTAGACCTAGTGGTAATGGAAACCCTTATGGCATGGTCAACACTTCCTATAGATATCCAAACCCCCCTTGGGATTCTTCCTGTAATACCCCAGTTTTGAGTCCTGAGAATAATAATGTATTTTTGTTTATTTGATGAAAGGCCAGAGTGGTTGTAAAATTGAAAGGTCAGAGAGCCTAGTAATGTAACACTTTGAATATTAATAATAAAATTGCATCATCATCTACAAGATGGACAACGAAAAGTTATGGGGTGATATGATTCCATGAGAGAGGGGGATAAAGGGGCTAAGCCATTTTGTAATATTTTATTCACCCATCTTAGATTTAGTTAGGAAAAGTGGTTATGTGAGATTCTTGGGGAGGCCATGTGGTGCATTATTGCATGTAATTATATAAACAATGTTTTAGGTCGTTGGGGGGTTCCTCAATCATTACTCACTTCATTCCTCCTTCATTCTTTCTCACTCGTGTTCTTCGTTTTTGGCATGGGAATGAATTATTGGGGGTATAGAGCCATTTCTAGTTCGTTGTAAGTAATTATTGGTTATTCCATAAAGGAATTAATACCTATTTGCATGGGAATGATGGAAGTTGTGAAAGAATTGTCCACAACTGAGAATCCTTGGAGTTTCCATCATTGATATTTCCTTATCAGTAGTACTAGATCCCTAGAAAGAATTGAAATATCCTAAGGGACTGTATTGCATAGAAAAGGGTTCATTTCTTTGTATTGTGTAGGATGAGGGCGAGAAATGGTTGGAAAACTAGGATTTGTTGTGTGTTTGAGCAAACTGTGAGAGCTTGATAGCTGACTATGTGTGTGTTTTATATTTGGCCTAAGCACTCGTCCTTGTGGATTCATAGCCTCGACTCAGGAGTGGAATATTGTAGATAGTTTATGTGCAACATAGCCTAAGGTTGGGTGGAATGTCCGGCATCTGCAACTAGTTGGTGAAGTTCTTATTTAAAGATAAGTTCTTTTTTTTGTGTGTTTCTTGTAAATTATATTTCTGGTGTGTATTTATTATCTTCATGTTGTGTTTATAACTTACTTGATTATCGTTGATGTTTTGCATGGAATGAGACACATTTATTTTATATTTGTGTTTGTTTCTTTATTATTTCATGCACTAGTATTGTGTTTCTTTATTTATTAAAGAATGATATCGGAAAATTGAATTCACCCAAAAACGTAAATGTTTAGGTACCTGGGCAGTGGGGTACAACACAATTTGGTATCAGAGTGACAGTTGCAATGCTTGGGCCATATGGGCCAACACACAAGTTTAAAAAAACATTATCTTTGCATAGGCCCAGCTGGAGGGTGCTTGGGCAATCGAAGACATTTTCTTAAAAAATATGCATTTTTGATAATTTTGGAAAAATTGAAATTTTTCCATACTGTGACGTCAATGATGACGTGGAGGTTACGTGTCAAGTGACATGGTAGTGGTGATGTGTACTGTGATGGCGGAAGGTCCAAATTGGTATGCCACAGTGGTAGGTCCAAAGTGGTAGGTCACAATGGTGTTGTGACAAGACAAAATGGTGAGCTCATGGGTCAGTGGCACAAAGGTGGTAAGGCTCGCGGGCAACGTGGGTGGCCACACCATATAGGTGGGGGACATGGTGGTGGGGTGGAAAGATAGAGTGGGAAGCTTAGGGTTCGGTAGCACATAGGTGGTAAGGCCTATGAGAAACATGGGTGACCACACCATATAGGTGGTAAACTCCAATACCATAAGTTGTTTTGGAGCAATTACTCAATTGTTTTGAAGAATTGAAAAATGTTTAGAAATGAATGTGAGGCTACCATGTATACTAAGGGTGATATGGTGGTTTCAGAGCTATTTTATCCATTAACTATCATTCACTTAGAGATTTGAAATCAACCATTGTCGTTGATAAACTCTCTCTTCCAACCATCCAATCTACCATTGTTTAAGTTTGAGGGGATTAACTTTGATGCATCTCGACAGCCCACAAAGGATCCCCACTGTGGATCTAGATCAAGGATGGGAAAAGTGCATGCCAAGGAAAATGGTTCAAATGGTACCCTTCGATAGCATGGGCTATTTAGAGGGTGCCATGTGGTAGTTGGTACAGTTGGAGTCCCATATTTAATAAAATATATGTTGAAGTGTAAAGGGGGAAAGAAGATAGAGAGAAGGAGGTGGCGATGGAGGATGATGAGGCAGGGATAGGGTGGCTAACAGGGTGACATGCCATCCCCTCATGGTTCCATGTGGACCTAAGGTGCCACATTAGTTTCCATGTCAACATATGCCACATATGCAAAGAATATCATATGCTTTAATAAAAAATAAAAAGTAAAAACCAAGTCTTGAGACAAAATCATATTTTGGCCATAACCTAAGCATAATAACCCATATTGAGATGAAATATTTTGAGTATTTTCACAGTGATGAAGGATACAAAACTTCTAGTGAGGACCATCATTCATTTCTACTTAAATTTTCCAGAAACTCCAAAATAGTAGTTTTTTAATATTTAGGGCCTACTTGGTGAATGAGGCCCATATTATGATGAAATTTTTATAAAGAGTTAAAAAAAAATAGGCGTGAAGATACCTAGTTGGGATTCTAGCAAAATTCAAAAGTGTTTGGAATGGAGATGGCGAAACGAGCCAAAATCCACTATTCCATGCCACTTTTTGGGGATTTTTGGGATTTTCAGAGGAAAAGGGACCCTAGATCACAAAACTAGAAAATTATATTTACTCCACATTTTACCTAATCATCAATCCATACAAATTTTCTTTAGTGAAATTTTTCCAAAAGTGCTTAGATTGGGAGATAGCCAGTTTTGCTAAAAAAATTTAACTTTGGAGAAATTGTAAAAACAACAAAGTTGTCAATTCCATATTGTTGTAAAATATTACTGGAGAAACAAATTGATAATATAAAATTTGCTATGTGTTCAACATCATGAATATTATCAGTTCCCTATACGGAAATTGTCTTTTTTCTTAATGTATTTTCTTCTATTGTTGACAGAAGTTGACCTCCTAGTCAAATTGCACTAGTGAAGAAAGTGCACAAATTGGGTGAAAATGACTTTTTCAAGAAACCATAACTTTGATCTCAAAGATCAGATCAAGACATAAGAATAGTCATTAGAAATTTGATTCAGAGGAGAATAACATTTAAATATGTTGATTGGAGAAGTGTGATAGGATTCTTCATGAATTGAGAAGAAGGACCTATAGCATTAATTGAAAAAAAAGTTATAATATGCAAAATTCTAACAAAAATGGTTGTTTGAACATTTTGCAGAATTAGGGATATAAGTAGATCAATTTAAGATCAAATTTTGAAATTGGGGTCATGGAGGATGCACAAAGAATCTACAATCATGAGAGATATTTCAAAGGCCAAAATATTAGTTTGGGTTATGAGGAGATAGAATCTAATGGACATAGGAGCAAGGTGGATCCAGTAGAGTTGATAGAGACTATGAGGAGTTTGAGAATGGAAATAAAGAGTAGTAGATCTGATAATGAGAAGATAATAAGAGTTCATGGGGAACAAATCAAATAAATACTCAGTTGTTGCAAGCCCTAAACCAACTACGAAGACAAGTGAAGAATGGATTTGACTCAAGACATGAGGAAGAAGGAAAACCCCATGCAAGAAGAGATAAATATAGAGGATCCAATCAATCAAGAAGTGCTAGTAGAGATCATAGACATCATTACTCACATGCTCATTCAACCAGGAATTTTTATGCATCACAAGAGTCAAGGAGAAACCAAGAAATGTCTCATATTAGGCATCAAAGAAGAATATATGAGTTAGGAATCTTGCAAGGAGATATTATGAAGCTTAAGCCACCAACATTTAATGGTGAAGAGAACATGCTAGGAGGGGGCCATTCCTCTTTCCCTTCTACCCCCATGTGGATGGATGGGAAAGAAAGTCACATGGATGGATGGGGAAATCCAATTGCTTGGAATCAAAAAATATTTCCAATTGCATAGCTACTCATCTAACCTAGAAGTCAGGTTCGTCATATACTATTTGCATGGAAAATATTATATTTGATGGGATCAGTTGAAGCATGCTAATCACATTGATAAGAAAAGGATTTCTTGGAAGAAGTTCAAGAAATATTTTTAGCAGTGGTATCTTTCAGAGCACTACTATGACAAGAATATGAAGGAGTTATTTGAACTCAAGTTGGGGAGCATGACCATGGAAGAGTATTAAAAGAATTTCTTGGAATTTTTTAGGTATGTAGGTTTTATCAAAGGGGATAAGGTGAAAATATAGAGGTTTCTAAGTGGACTTCCATATTTTTACAAAGACAAAATTCAATTTGATGAACCCATAACTTTTGCAGAGACCATTAGAAAATACAAGTACCTGTATTCAAAGAAATATCGAGAATGCCACCAAAGAGGGATATACATTTCTCTATTGATTTAGTACCAGGAGCTACCCCAATATAAAAGACTCCTTACAGAATGAGTACACTAGAATTAAAATAATTACAATTGTAGCTAGAAGAGCTGTCAAAGAAAGGGTACATACCTTGGGGAGCACTAGTAATTTTTGAAAGAAGGATGGAGCATTGAGGTTGTGTATTGATTTTAGATAGATGAGCAAAGCCACTATGAAGAAAAAAAAAACCTCTACCCGGAATTTATGACCTATTTCATCAACTAAGAGGAGAAAAGAAGTTAGAATCCCCAACACTTGTTCCATCTACCATTTCCCTTCATGAATATAATGGAAGGCATTCTCATTCAGAAGGGTTATACCAGATTTGTCTCATCCAATTGGTAGGAAAGGAAATTTATATAGATATTGAAGTTATAGATTCCCATTTTAACTATAACACCCTTCTAGGTAGGATATTCATGTATTCCATGAAAGAGGTTACCTCTTTGGTTTTCCAGAAGATGATTTTCTCCCACAATAGGAAACTTGTCACCATAGATCAGTTGACCTACTATAATCCTCAAATGCAAATTCACCCTGACCAAGTAGTGTCTTCCTTGGTTGGAAGCCAAAAAGTTTCCTCTCTTTTTGACATCATCCATGGAGTCTACAAAGACTCAAAATTACCTAGAATGTATTATGGACCTCCCCCATAATTATCCACCCAATTTCATCCAATTTATATATGGTGTCATCATCTCATAATACAACAAGCCCACCTTCATAGTCATCAGATCATCCCCCAATATCAAAATATTCAATACCACACACAAGTAGGGAATCCTCATCCACACTACCCCTTTATCAAGGTTCCTTTCTTCTTTCCACCTCCAGGAATAGTAAGTACCCCTATCATGGCCACATTGAATTTTCCTAATCTCACTTTAGAGATCCCAGACTAGTATTTGATCCTCCATCCTTGGAGTCAATTCTTTATTTATCCTTGGCACATGTTTAGACAATATCTACCTCTCCTATAGTTCCTAAGGAACCTAAGTAGGTCTGGCCTATCCCTCCACAAATAGGGAAAGGAATTGAAAAGGGGCGGAAATACAAAAAGAAATGGGACATAAATAACCATAGACAAGCCATGGACACCCATAACCTAGCACCTAGAGCCACATCTCCATGCACTTTGTGCAATATCCCTGGCCATGCTACCAATAACTATCCTTAGCTCCATGAACTCAAAGGGATTCTCAATGTGAATTATTTAGAACCTACTCCTTCCACGCCATTCATGCAATTTATGTTTATCGAATCATCCTCTAAACATATTAAGTCCTTGTGCACAAATTTCCCATGTTCTTTGTGTGATACATATTTACATTATTCTCATCATTGTCCTAAAATAACCCATTCACATGATTCCCTCAACATCATTCGTCAGTTGGGTTCATATTCCTATGACCATCAAACCCCAATAGTAGAGGACCTCTCCCTCATGCGAGAAATGTTTTTCTAGGCTAATAGTAAATCCATTATTGAAATTGAACCTCCTTAAGTGAAAGCTGATGAGAATTCCATGCAAATTATTTACCTTTAAACTTCCATGGGACCAAATATTTCATAAATTCCTCCATTTTTCATTGAGGTATATCAAAGCATCCCTTGTATGACTAATTCATCTTCAATCTCAACATTGTTACAACCTTCACCAACTAGACTTTAATCTACCTAGGTATATGTTGCATATATGAACCAAACTTCGCATTTCCATGGAATTCATGTGGGGTTCATTATCCCATGTTCCACCACCTCATATGGTAGTGTAGACTATAGTACCCATGTTCTTCATTCCAATGAAGAAGTTCAAGAGTTCCTAACCACTCCATATTACCCTTGGGATGATCCACATCATTGTTCCTACTTTTTACCATATCACCCTAGTCCCTTCGAACAATGTGTTGTTGAGTCAAAATATTTTATGGACAAGAATTTGTTCCCCATATCCATGGATAATCCTTGGTATGGTGACACCTATTTGTGAACCCATAAATTGACTCCATATGTTGTGTATGTAAATAAAATACTGGAAATCCACCTTTTCCTTTCCAAAATTGCATCCATAGTACATATGTGTATGTCCATGATCCTTCCATGCTACATATACACACAACATAGGGCATCATGACCACCTACCTATTGAGCACTCAACACACCCTAAAACGTTTATGACCACTTCCTTTTTGGGTAGCACTAGACCCTTTGCATTGCCTATTTTCACTTCAGTATGAAACTGATGCTTTCACTTATCTTATATGTTTCATGATTGGATTAATTAAAGTTTTCTTAAACATACAACAAAGAGTCATCTTAACTTTAAAAGGGACTTAACAACTACTCGAAGTTCAGCATCGGTAAAAGTTAAAGATGGTGAAATTGTTTGAGAAGTCAAAGTAGCTGAGTGTCAACCTTCATCGACGTCGGTCGATGAAAGATTTTATTTTATATGAATAAGCCTCGGTAGGGACTTTGTTGAAGATCGATTCATTTGGCTTCGGCAGATAAGTATAATAGTAAGCGCCGCGCAAATAGAATAATGACTTCACCGACCGCCGAATCCTGAAACGTTTTCGAAAATGAAAGTTTATGAAAATGATGACCCGCTGATAGACTATGCACCTGAAATTTCTCCCGATCACCAATCCCAGATATCATTGGCGTTGAAAGTTTTATCAGAAGGATAGTATCAGGAGTACACACAGATACTAGCTGACCCCCGATCCATTCACTGGGTGACGTGACATGACGAGACGTGTTAACCCCTAAATGTGTTAGGTATGCTACACTTACAATTATTAGTTAATTCGTGGATTGTGCATTAGTAATTGACTCGTGTGTGAATCAAAAAGAACCGTTAAACTCGCCGATACAATGCATCTCCATCCGCACCTCCGTCGTCAACCAATTAAGATTTATCTGTAGAAATCCGATAGTGGTTTATTTTGAATCTGCATTCATTACTCATATTGAATAATTGATATGACTAATAGTATCTCCCAGTTCTATCCTTTTTGAGCCATTGTGTGTGATCCCATTCTGCGCAGCAAGAAATTCAGAACAGACAGAAGAGCTAAGCTAACAGTTTGGAGGAAGCGTCCAAAGTCCAGTGAGTATTAAACAGTTATCTTAGCAAGCATTACAGGTATGGGTCTACTTACGGTTTTACACTCCATTTTATATGTTCTCACCCAACACTTCTTTGTATACGTTTTTAAAGGGCGAGTTTTAATTGTAGGGACAATGCCTCCGAAGAATCCTTCCACCAGGAAATCGCCAAGAGTGTCAAAGCTACAAGACTAAGAAGTAGGAGAGGGCTCCTCCTCAACAGTTGCAAGACAATTAAAGTTCCCTCCCAAGATGGTGTCTGTCATTAAGATGATCACCAAGAAGCCCTTTTTCCAGCCCCCAGCATTCAGAGATACAGAGGCGAGTATTGGAGCCAAGACATCTTTTCCCCACTAAGAAGAAGTGTTCAAGAAAATCAAGAGGGAATAACCCCTCGAGTATACCCTGCACAGTGACCCTGATACAAGGAAGCTCGATGACAATGTCCTCCCAAATATTCGTAGGGATTATTTGCACATGGTGGAAATTCGGTCTCTGGTATTTCCTTGCATTGAGCTCCTGAAGTGGCTTATTGACCTCGCTAATGCAAAAAAATGTATGATCAATGATGATAACGGTGAATGTGTCAGGGTTTTCCTGCCATCAGAAGTTCAGAGTTACTACAAGCTCAAGGACTCTAAGCTAAAATTGAGCACTGATTTCTTCCCGAGTTTCTATGTGTCACATGATACCAGCAAAACCATGGCGTCTTGGTGGAGGGAAGACAAACAATTCATGAACTGGACTATTGGCTGGTACCCAACATCCAATCTTAGAGAGCCATACATATATCTCATGGCTCTACTCTACAAGTTACATGGGGAGAAGGACTGCTCTCGGCTTTCAGAAGCTTGGATGCCTCTGGCTTTTACAGTTGCCATTTCAAGCGTAGGCTTCAATTGGGGTGTCATCATCTCCAAACAGTTGAGCACCTGCATAAGACAGGCTCAGGTGCCAAAGGAGGGAGAAACCCCCACCTTCTACATGGCCTTGTATCTACTAGATGCCATCTGCGCCAGGAACACCTTCTCTAGGATGAAGCTGAATTGGAACTCTTCGGAGCTCATGGTCCATGTATACTTCAGCATCTTATGGGAAAACAGGTACAAGAAATCATATGTTGTTATCTGTGATCATTTTATTGCACGCATTTACTTTTTTCTCTTCAGGAAAGAATGCCCTAGGCTGTCAGATGAAGAAAATAAGGTTATAGCCAAAATTGGTCACTGGTATTTAGATGAAAGAGAAACCTACATAAGGATTTTCGGTGCCATGGGGGCACCCCACTTATTACCCATTTATGTTCCCAACCATCTAGTGTTAAAGGAAATTTTCTATCAAACCATCCTACAAGGATACAACGCAACTTTAGTAAGAGAAAAGAAGTGGGCTTTCATACTGTATGGGTTTCATATTGGCTTTTGCATGGTCAAATACATCGCACATGCTAAGCAACTTGGTCTAGGTCAATTAGAATTTCGGTTCCAAAATGGTCGATTCCACAAACATGATCCCAAGGGTGTTGTTCTACAGCATGAGTCACAGGTATCATCTTGTTGGCCTTATGCCCATGACTGGTTCGAAGATGAAATTTTCACTGAAAATGCTCAAGACTAGGATGAGGTGGTGGCCAGGAAGGTTGATCCTCGAGGAATCAAGTTTAAAGCTATGAGCTACGAAGAGCAAGCAATGTATTTGGAGAAGGCAGTTCAAGAAATTGGCCGACACCCGGTAGGAGTAGTAGCATATGAATTAGAGGAAGGAATAAGTGATCCCCAAGAAGACATTGAAGTTGTGGAGCTCATCAGGAGTCCCCAGTACAAATCAGGGATCTCCCTGAAGATCAAACTACACAAGAGAGGGGCGCACTTTTATACCAACAAACTCAACTACTAATGAAGCGGATGCAGGATGACCCATACCTTATCATAATAAATGTGATTTCAAATACCATCCAAAGCATCCCAACAGATTCAAGCGATCCTGGTTCCACAGTTCCTGATAACACCAATGGGTTAGGCAACCCTGAATTTACAACATCGTCGATCAATCCCTCGGAAGGAGGGGTAACTCAAACAGAGATAGGTCGGGTGTCGATAGAAATATAAGCGCCGAATCCCTTGATCACACTTATACATATATATAGCGACGATGAGAGTCTGGAGCCATCTCATGACACCCCAGTGCATTCCAAGAGGAAGAAGGTCCTAGGAAAATCCCTTTCCCTGAGCCCGAGGTTCAATCCAAGGAAGTATCACAAAAGGAAATAGAAGCCAAAGGTGGCCTCGACACAAAAGAACCTGATGAGCCGAAAACCAAAGAAAGTCTGAATGATCAACCTGAACCGAAGGATACTGAGAAAGGATCTTCACAAAAGGAAATCGGTAGTTCTACAGTCGAAGGACAAGTAAGAAACAAATATGTACCCAACATCTCTATTTTTCTCAATATCCCAATCCCCGATGAGCAACAAATAGAGGTTGGACCCACAAGACAAAACAACGAGGTTCGAGAGCCCACTCTTGACCAGATATACACCATGGGTAGCCTGGGAGATAGCCTCACATGGAGTGATCAACAGATACTAGAGCTGGTAGACGCAGTAGCAGACATCTATGCGATCTCCTATGATCAAAAGAGGAAGGCCATCGTTCAAAGGACTGCAAAGAAGCAAAGGATCACTTTGGATCAATCCATCTTGATTACCACAAAGAAGAACTTAATCAACACTACAGACACTCGTGCATCTAAACTAATTGGCGTAGCAAAATCCCTCTCAGATGTCGCCCAGGATAGAACCAGGAGGGATGAAAAGGAATTGGTCGACACCCTGAAGGAGATCGAACACCTGTGCCACCTTGCTAAATACTTTAAGGGTGCTACGCATACCGATGTATATATGAAAGATGAGTTCGATAGAGTTTACAATGAGATCAAGAAGGAAAGGCACCTATTAATCTCGAATGTAGCCGAATTCCAGGAGGAAACTCTCATGGAATTCGTGACATGTAAGGATATGGAGTGATGGTATGATAAAGTGCAGCAAACGGTATAAAGGCTCGATTACATTGAGGAAGTCTAACGGGATGAGAGAAGGAAGAACATGACATTCGGCTTGTGAGTAAAAGCAGTCTCAATCGCATGAAGCGATCGGTCGAATATTGGGCTAAAATGTCTCGAGACCCACATAAATAAATCCAAGGACAATGGACTAGATGCCAGAAGAACTGGGATAAAATCAATAAAATAATG
This sequence comes from Picea engelmannii, assembly GCA_009831015.1. Taxonomy (NCBI): domain Eukaryota; kingdom Viridiplantae; phylum Streptophyta; class Pinopsida; order Pinales; family Pinaceae; genus Picea; species Picea engelmannii. The sequence continues at coordinate 126,856 of ML809408.1, forward strand.
AAGTACATCGGGCTCCCCGAGTTCGGCACCCCCAATAAGTTTATCGACCTGAGTGGAGTGGTCAAGTTATATGTCGAACAGGACTCACTTTGGACCGAAGAGTTTGCAAAGATAACCAATGCAAGGCTAGGGCAAGTACAACAGTTCGCAGAACATCCGATCAGAGCCCGAACCATGCTTCAGCAATTGAACTTCAATCTAACAAAGTACTGGGCGCATGCAGCAGACATCAAAGGGGATATATGTGTCTCCAATGGAACAACACAGATTTTCATGGGCCAACACTTGTGAAGAACTATTTATCAGTTGATCTGAGTATGAAAGGAGTCACCCTTTTTAAGAAACATCTAGGGTGGATTGTTGAAGAAACTGTTAGATGATAACTCCATGTGGAGATTTTTGTTTGGTTCAAACTGTACTTAGCCATTAATTTCGGTTGAATTTTATATTATAAATAAGGACGTCGACCAATTAGTCAAGGGTCGATGGTTGTTGTAAGAACTCTTTCTTTTTGGTTGTTGATAACTATTTTGAGACTGCTATGAACTGAGAAGTCCTTCTGGACCAAATACAAGATATTTTCATCAGATGTATGTGATTGGAGTTGGAGAATAATTACTTTCTACCATGTTCCATGAATGATGCAATAAATGAGTAAGAACAATTAATTATGTTGTCAAGTTATCTGGTGCAATGTTTTGATGTTCTTTGCTTTAATGATGAAGATAAAATCGTTGTGTTGTTATGTGATGAATGTTATGGTAGATGAATTATTTTGCGTACTGTGATCTTGATTACATATGTGTTTTATTTTTGTTAATTATTTTTCTTAGACAGTAATTGGATGCTCATTTGGTTAATATATTAGTACTAGGCCCTTTGGCATAGAATCATTGTCTGCATATTTGAGAAGCAGGTTATCCCAAGCTCGACCTCTTCCCAATAGTTAAAACTTTGTCCTGTCATTTGTCAAGTTGGTTCATACTGTCTTGCATCTCTCATACCAGCCCCACCCAAGAGAAGTACAGAAAAATAACTGTCTTAACTGAAGGAAGAGCATTCACAAGAAAACATAAAGCCCATCGATAAATCGGTCAGATCGCAAGATCTAGAGAACCATTCCATATTAAACGTTGTAGATTCTAATTGGACCTCGGTGGCGGGTTTGGTTCCTGCTGTTGAGTCAAGGGATTTAAGACCCATCAACAAAATTGGTGCTAGAAGGAGGGCCTGAGAATGAATGGTTGAGTATATAATTTATATAGTATTCCGAACAGCCTATAGATTCATAACGGTCCACATGCATGGCTATTCATTCAACAGACAGCCCACACTTAATAAGTACTCCCAAAGCGAGTAACTCACCCCACCCCGAGGAAGAACCTTTTCACCCTGAATACCTTATGCCCTTCCTCACAAGGAAGTGAATCAGTTCTGGAGAATCACTAGAGCCTACGCCCGACAAATTGGCGTGTTGTCCTTAGCCCCTATCCTTCCTCGAAGAAAAAAACAAATCAGACCAGTGGTTAGTACATCCGAATAATTTTCCGTACACTCCATAGAAGACTTGATAGATTTTGCGATTACCGAAATCCAAGAACCTCTTGATCTAATACCCTAAACGCCAGCCAACAATATCTCCAAGCCAAACGATTTTTCGGAAGAAGAGGAGCTCAACTCGAATTATGAAGATATGGAAGGTAATAATGATCATGGGGAGGAAAGGGAAATCCCACTCCAATACAACCAACCTTGGTTGGTCAGAGACGTCGTGGTCGTCCCCGGATGAGTAGATAATCTTCCCAGGCACCCGGAAAATCTGCTCCCCAAGTATGATCCCGAGACATCAGGTTTACCTGAAGATCATATCAAGAAATTCATACTTGCGATTAGGCTGATGAACGTTCAACATGAAGACGTAGTCTGCAGAATTTTTCCCTACACGTTTGAAAATTCAACTTCCACGTGGTATTTTAATTTGCGAGTAGGATCTATAACTAGCTGGACTAAGTTCCAAAAATATTTTTTAGACAAATTTGCGGAAGAAAATACTATGGGAGTCGTGATGGCTGAGTTGTTCGCAGCCACCATGACCCCAAAAGAGAGGGTCAAATATTCCAATCAAATATTCACGACCATTTTAAACAAATTCCAACCTCGGCGAAACCAACTCAAGAATTCCAAATTGAGGTTTATGCCAACACGCTTCCAGCTCCTATTTCTATGTTTGTGAAAAGAGACGCTAAGCAAACCCTTGTGGAAAATTTTGAAGAGGCCAAGATGATAGAGTTCCAGATAAAAGGATGTAAGGAAGGCCAGGCTTCTTTAGCAAAAAGAGAGACCCAGCCCCCTCCTAGGAGAGGACTCCTTTTAACTAGATCATTGGGGAAACCGGCCTAACAAACTCCAGACAAGGGTAATGCGGATATAGAGAATTTTCAATGCATGGTTAAGAAATTATCAAATGAGATTATAGACATGAAGAGAAACGTAGGGAAGGGAAACCTAGGCCAAAGTCCCTATAAGCCTTTCTTTAAAAGAAACTCGTCGTTCAAAGAAATTGAACCTCCCCCAGCCAACTTAAATATTTATCTAGGGAACGTCGCGTCTTATTCTTTCTGCAAGTACCACCAGGAAAACCACTTAGAAAGAAACTACCCCCAATGGGTACATGCCATGAATTTGATGGCCAATCGATTCCTAGATGATGTCTCCCTAACCAAACAACCAAGTAGTTCATCTATCAATAGTGTCGATCAGGAAGAGATTGATCCACCACGAGACACGACCATGTTGATATGGGATCCCGACCTGATCATGCCTTCCAGCAACATGTTTGAGTCCCAAGAACAACCCATGGAAGTCTCAATGATACATATGCGCAATAAGGGTCTACCTGGATCGAAAGATGTCAACGTCACCCAAGTCTCGAAGAGTAAGGCAACTCTCGATCGCCCAAAAATGCCTTCCGCTTTCGGCAAGAATCCTATAAGCATTCACACCTGGGAATTGCCCAAATTAGATTATAACGTGGTCAAATATTTGAAAATTTTAAGGGCCAACTTATCCGTTATGGACATGTGTAGGATACCCCAGCAGAAAGACTTTCTACTGCATGCTCTGAGCTCTGTAGGAAACCTGGCAGCGGTAAGCGATCTAGAAATAAATATGTCTTCCATTGATTCAGTGAGCAAGCCGACTGTGAACACATGTTCGGGAGATAGGAGGGAAAATCCCTTTATTCCACCTTTCCTCCTGACATTTGAAGTCTTGAATAGGAACCTTCACAATTGCTTGGTAGATTCTGGGGCATCCTCCAATGTGATGCCCTTGGCCATTTGTAATAAATTAGGCATTGTCCCTCTCAAAAGTGATAAGAATGTCATACAATTATATAGAACCCAAGTCAAGGTCATGGGAGAACTCAAATATGTGATGATTCGGATAGCGACACATCCTAATTTTGTGCAAGTGATTGACATCATTGTAGTAGATATCCCAGAGGCATATGGGCTATTGATGAGCAGAGATTGGTCTGAAAAGATCAATGGATATTTCAGTATAGATTGGGCACACCATTGGCTACCATTGAAGGGATACAACAACATGATGAGGATCGACAGGGAGAAATATTTGAAGCATACGGTCAATGATCTAGAAACCCCAAATGAACCTGCAGCCACAGACTTTCCTGTGTTGGGTAATTATTCCTTTGATTCCCATTTCGAGAACTTTTATCCTCTCCTATCTAATGTTCCATTTACCCAAAACTATGAAATGATTTTCCAAGAAGAATCACCGATGCCAACGGGAGAGCCTCTCTTCTTTCAAAACTCTACACTTGGACTTGTGGGAGAAAATATTGGAGAACAAAACATTAAAGAGGAAAGAGAAAGGACCGACTGTCATTCACCCATTTGGACCCTCTATTTTGATGGATCTAAATCACAAGAAGGGTCAGGAGCAAGGTGCATCCTCATCAACCATAAAGGTAATCATCATTTCTTGTCTTGTAGACTAGAATTTGAATGTACCAACAACATTGTCGAGTATGAAGCTCTAGTAAAAGGGTTAAAGAAAGCCATAGATATGGATGTCAAAGAATTGAAAGTTTTTGGAGACTCTGAAATTATTGTTAGACAAGTAAAGAATACTATACACTGCAATTCGCCTCATCTTAAGAACTACCATCAGGAGCTACATAGGTTAATAGAGCGCTTTGAGGCTTTCAATATCATGACAATTCCTAGGGAAAAGAATATTCATTTTGAATCCTTAGCCACGACCGCTTCCAAACTGTTGCCTCTAGAAGATTATGAAGCCTCCTGATTCACTGTATAAGTTCTCTACAAACCATCGGTACCTAATAACATTTATAATTGGAAATTCTTTGAGGGAGATGAATAGATCATAAACTTATTAACCAACCAAGACAATTTCAAAGATCTCACTATTGATGATGAAGAGTTCCAAGAGCAATCAAAAGGAATCGATCTTCGGATGGAACTAAAGGCTCACACAATCTGGAGGGGGGTATATAATCTAGAGAATCTTTTTGATATGAAGGAACGATTTAAAGGACCTAAGAACGCAAAGACAGGTAGCTCTTTCCCCCTCCATGAAACTATAAATCTTGGAACCCCAGAGAACCTGAAGAATGTGAACCTCGGCAAAACCATATCTAGGGAAGAGAGGAAAGCCTACCTACAATTATTTAGACAATATCAGGAAATGTTCGCATGGTCCTATAAGGATTTGAAAGCATATGACAACCACATTATTCAACACACCATCCCGTTGAAACCTAAAATAAAACCTTTCCAGCAAAATCTCTGAAAGTATTATCCATCCCTGGAACCTCTCATGTATCAGGAGTTAAGGAAGCTTTTAGATGCGAAGATAATTTTCCAAGTTAGGCATTCCGACTGGGTAGAAAATCTTGTTCTAGTGAGGAAAAAGTCGGGAGAAATTTGATTATGCGTGGATTTCTAAAACCTCAACAGAGCTTCCGAAAAGGACAATTATCCTGTCCCGCTGATGAAACAACTCTTGCAGACCGTGTCGGGCTCGGATATTTTCTCCCTACTAGATGGTTTCTCAGACTACAACCAAGTATTGGTTTTAGAAGAAGATCATTTAAAAACCACCTTCTGAACCAAATGGGGAACCTTCACTTATAAACTCATGCCTTTCGAGTTAATCAACGCAGGAGAAACCTTCCAAAGGGCCATGGACGTAGCTTTTCGAGGACTTATCAATAGATGTGTGGTATTGTATTTATATGAAATTATAGTGTACTCAAAGAATAGAGAAGATCACATCCGACACTTAACTCAGATTTTCGAGAGATGCAGGAAATACAGTATATCTTTGAACCCTAAGAAAACTATTTTCGGTGTCGAGGAAGGTAAGTTGTTAGGCCATATTATATCGCAAGAAGGGATTCACATAGACCCCGAAAGGATTAAATCCATAACTCAACTCCCACTACCCCATAACAAGAAAGCTATGCAGTCCTTTTTCAGGCAAATCAACTTTGTAAGGAAATTCACTCCCGACTTCGTCGAAATCATCAAACCCTTACAAAAGATGATCTGCAAGGATGCCTAATTTAAGTGGGATGATAAGCGAAAATACGCCTTTGGCAATATCAAAGTTTCCATATCTCAGGCCCCGATGTTGCGAAGTCCCAATTTTGATAGATATTTTTCCCTCTATACTTTCACCTCCGACCAATCGCTAGTTTTGGTTTTGACTAAAAAGGATGATGAAAACAATGAATCCCCAATGTCATTTATGAGTACCAATCTTCAAGGCTCTAGGCTCAATTACCCTTCCATAGACAAACAGGCCTACACGGTCTATAAGGTAGTCAAGCATTTCAGGTCTTACATCTTCAAGAATCACACTAAGGTGATTGTGCCACACCCTCCAGTCTGATCCCTATTTACCCAAAAAGAAATGGGGGAAAGGAGAGGGAACTGGATGGAAGTAGTCCAGGAATTTGATCTAGATATAAAACCTGCCAAACTAGTAAAAGGACAAGGTTTGTGCAAGCTTGCAGCCAAAGCCCAGGATCAAGCAATTCCAGATTCCGGTTGGGAAAATGAAATAACACTATGGTGTAATGAAATAGCATACATCTCCCTAGAACAAGGCTCCTAGTACAAGGATTTAACTTATCTTCTACATCACGAGACTTGTTCTGAGAACCTCAACCCTAGGGAAAGGAGAGCCCTGAGGTTAAAATCTGCACGGTATCGCCTTATAAATTCGGTTCTCTTTCGGATCAACTATGATGGAGTACTATTGATATGTCTTGAATGAGAATACGTTGATAAAGTGCTAAAAGAACTCCACGACGGCCCCATCGGGGGACATTTTGCAAGAAACACCATCGCTCATAAGATTCTGAGAGTTGGCTATTACTGGCCCACCTTATTCAAATACGCTCATACCTACGCTAGGAACTATAAGACTTGTCAAATAAGCATTGGAAAGGAGAAAAGGGCAGTAGTCCCACTTTAGCCTATGACTGTCTCGAGGCCTTTTGAACAGTGGGGGTTAGACATAATAGAGGAAATTACCCCAAGCTCTTCCAAATTGCACAAGTATATTCTTACTACCACCAATTATTTCACAAAATGGGCAGAGGCCATTCCTTTGACTCAGGTAAATGAGAAGGTAGTAATTCAATTTATAGAACAACAATTGATCACAAGGTTTGGTGTTCCCTCTATTCTGGTCTTTGACAATGCAACTTATTTCGCTTCTACCTTGTTGACAGAGTTTTCTCTAGACAAAGGGATCATAATCAAGTACTCTGCAAATTATTACCCTCAGGGAAACGGTGTGGCAGAATCACAAATAAAAACCTGGTAAGGATATTAAAGAAGACGGTTACGGATAACCAAAGAAATTGGCATAATCTACTTCATAATGCTCTATGGGCCGATAGGGTCACACTGAAATAAGCTATAGGAAATTCCCCATATTTTTTGGTTTATGGGAAAGAAGCCATCCTCCCAAATGGGCTATATCTTCCATCTCTTCAATTGGCCCAAGATTCCAATGAGGAACCATCCTCAGCCATGCAACAAAGAATCAACACTTTGCTCATGCTAGAAGAAGAAAGAGAGAAGGCTAAGTCAAAATTCCTAGCCCACCAACAAATAGTGAAAAGATGGCTTTATAAGAATAAGGCTAAGGAAAAGAACTTTGAAGTAGGAGACTTAGTCCAGAAGTGGGATAGGAAAAATGAACCAAAAGGGAAACACTCCAAGTTCCAGAGCCTATGGCTTGGGCCTTTCCAAATGGCTGAGAAAATTAGGGCAGGTACTTATCGATTGCAAAATCTGAGGGGGGAACCTGATGCCCTCCCAGTAAACGGACAAGCCCTAAAACAATACTTTCAATAAATATATGTGTGTGTGTGTGTGTGTGTGTGTGTGTGTGTTTGTGTGTGTGTGTGTGCTTCATGTTCTGCGTGGATTTATTACCCTAAGGGAACAAAGGGGAACCATAGATTCTGCATTCGCCCAGTGAATCGCCATTTGTTGAGAACTCAACACACCCTAAAAAGTCTATGACCATTTCCTTTTTGGGTACCACTTGACCCTCTGCATTGCCTATTTTCACTTCAGTATGAAACTGATTCTTTCACTTATCTTATATTTTTCATGATTGAATTAAGTAAATTTTTCTTAAACATACAACAAAGAGTCATCTTAACTTTAAAAGGGACTTAACAACTACTCTAAGTTCGACATCGGTAAAATTTAAAGATGGAGAAATCGTTTGAGAAGACAAAGTAGCCGAGTGTCGACCTTCATCGGCTTTGGCCAATGAAATCTTTTCTTTTATGCGAATAAGCCTCGACAGGGACTTTTCCGAAGACCAATTCATTCAGCTTCGGCAGATAAGTATAATAGTAAGCTCTGCGCAAATAAAATAATGACTTCGTCGAGTCCCGAAACATTTTCGAAGATGAAATTTTATGAATATGATGATGTTATCAGACTAATTGGTAGGTGCAGACACTAACAGATCTCCCTAGATCCACCTGGATCTAGAACAAAACAGGATAGGACATGACTCTTTCCCTAAGTTTTGACCATTGAATTAGCTAGTAGGAAGGAAAAAGTAGCATACCTTAGTATCGCTTCCCAGGGTATCTGTTGCTCCCACTTCACTCTGGTGCTCTCATGAGGTTAAGACCAAGACAACACAAACCAACCAAAGTGAAGATAGAAAAATATATTCAACTGTCAACTTATGTGTATGATCAAGGAATTACACAATAAAGTGAGAATAGCTTTATGGGAAAGGGACATGCCACTGTATCATATTAATTGAAAGTAAAGATTACAACCTTATCGCCTTGATGTCGCAAGATTCCTTTCGATGGCTCTTGGCTCCAACATACACACTTGCTCAATCCTTGTATGAAGAAGATCAAATCCTCTTGATAGACTTGCTAGAGTCTCCAAGCTACTGTTCAAGCTAAGTCCTTCACACAATTCTTTCACCAATTCTCCAATGAATCTTGCTTAACCTTTTCCATGAGAATTCCCTCAATATATAGGAGAGAATGAGATGGTTACTTAGATAAGAATGATCCCACAATATCAGGGAATCCTGTACAAGGATAACCATTCAAATGCCAACCCATTCTTCTAGAAGATTCCCTTCTAGAACCATCGAGAATTCACCTTTTTCCATGCTTTAGAGAAGGTTCGCACCCTAGCTATGTTACACAATGCGAGAATTTCACACCCCAGCTTAAGGCAGCCTGCGAGAATGGGTCATTCTCACACCCTGGGATACTAGCAGCCTACGAACTCTCTTCAAAAATGAGTTTTTTGGGAAGAGATGAACATAACTTTTCTCAGGAGAAAGTTCTTATGAGGATCCTGAATACACCAACATCAATACATCATCATGATGACCAAAATCATGGGTAACAGAATGCCCCCCAAAGTATGAGGCCGGAACCAGTGACAGCCGAAAGACTTTGTAAACTACATGTGTGTGTCGGAAACCAAGAGCACACCTAATCGGAAACTTGTGAACACCCAAGCATCTGCAGAATATCATATATACCAATTCTGAGGTAGGCATTCCCATACTCAGATCACAGATGGATGACATTGTAGACATAGGTCATGGCCACCAATCATACACTTTGGATCCATGCCGTCAAAATATAGCATAGCCACTAGGAATACATTGTGGATCTATGCGATAAATTTCAAATTAAGATGACATAGCCACAAGACATACAAAGTGGATCTATGTGTCACAAATTATACATACTCCATCGCAACCTGGACAAAGAGATGATATCCAGGGTCTTCAATATCATCTCCTAAAAGTACGAATCTAACCATGTGATTACATGTGTTGAAGTCGAACATGGAAGAAACCACTTGATTACCGGTCATTTATGAAACCGTTAACAAGTGTGTCAGGCTGCTAAATTGTAGCTTTTAAGTGTCCTGAATCACTAAATTGTCAAACCAGGGTTGGTATACTTCGAGCTGATACACAGTATGTGCAGGCAAGCGTCTAGTCTTTTATTCGAATGCTATCCTAAAAATAAAGC
>ML809408.1:136509-200600 GCA_009831015.1 Picea engelmannii
ACAAAGAATCAACACTTTGCTCATGCTAGAAGAAGAAAGAGAGAAGGCTAAGTCAAAATTCCTAGCCCACCAACAAATAGTGAAAAGATGGCTTTATAAGAATAAGGCTAAGGAAAAGAACTTTGAAGTAGGAGACTTAGTCCTGAAGTGGGATAGGGAAAATGAACCAAAAGGGAAACACTCCAAGTTCCAGAGCCTATGGCTTGGGCCTTTCCAAATGGCTGAGAAAATTAGGGCAGGTACTTATCGATTGCAAAATCTGAGGGGGGAACCCGATGCCCTCCCAGTAAACGGACAATCCCTAAAACAATACTTTCAATATATATATATATATATATATATATATATATATATATATATATATATATATATATATATATATATATATATATATATATATATATATATATATGTGTGTGTGAATAAATATGTGTGCTTCATGTTCTGCGTGGATTTATTACCCTAAGGGAAGAAAGGGGAACTAGAGATTCTGCATTCGCCCAGTGAATCGCCATTTGTTGAGAACTCAACACACCCTAAAAAGTCTATGAACATTTCCTTTTTGGGTACCACTTGACCCTCTGCATTGCCTATTTTCACTTCAGTATGAAACTGATTCTTTCACTTATCTTATATTTTTCATGATTGAATTAAGTAATTTTTTCTTAAACATACAACAAAGAGTCATCTTAACTTTAAAAGGGACTTAACAACTACTCGAAGTTCGGCATCGGTAAAAGTTAAAGATGGCAAAATCGTTTGAGAATACAAAGTAGTCGAGTGTCGACCTTCATCGGCTTTGGCCAATGAAATCTTTTCTTTTATGCGAATAAGCCTCGACAGGGACTTTTCCGAAGACCGATTCATTCAGCTTCAGAAGATAAGTATAATAGTAAGCTCTGCGCAAATAAAATGATGACTTCGTCGAGTCCCGAAACATTTTCAAAGATGAAAGTTTATGAATATGATGTTGTTATCGGACTAATTGGTAGGTGCGGACACTAATAGATCTCCCTAGATCCACCTAGATCTAGAACAAAACAGGACAGGACATGACTCTTTCCCTAAGTTTTGACCATTGAATTAGCTAGTAGGAAGGAACAAGTAACATACCTTAGTATCACTTCCCAGGGTCTCTGTTTCTCCCACTTCACTCCGGTGCTCTTGTGAGGTTAAGACCAATACAACACAAACCGACCAAAGTGAATATAGAAAAATATATTCAACTGTCAACTTATGTGTATGATCAAGGAATTACACAATAAAGTGAGAATAGCTTTATGGGAAAGGGACATGCCACTGTATCATATTAATTGAAAATAAAGATTACAACCTTATTGCCTTGATGTCACAAGCTTCCTTTCGATGGATCTTGGCTACAACACACACACTTGCTCAATCCTTGTATGAAGAAGATCAAATCCTCTTGATAGACTTGCTAGAGTCTCCAAGCTATTGTTCAAGCTAAGTCCTTCACACAATTCTTTCACCAATTCTCCAATGAATCTTGCTTAACCTTTTCCATGAGAATTCCCTCAATATATAGGATAGAATGAGATGGTTACTTAGATAATAATGATCCCACAATATCATGGAATCCAGTACAAGGATAACCATTCGAATGCCAACCCATTCTTCTAGAAGATTCCCTTCTAGAACCATTGAGAATTCACCTTTTTCCATGCTTTAGAGAAGGTTCGCACCCTAGCTATGTTACACAGTGCGAGAAATTTGCACCCCAGCTTAAGGCAACCTACGAGAATGGGTCATTCTCACACCCTGGGATACTAGCAGCCTACGAACTCTCTTCAAAAATCAGTTTTCTGGGAAGAGATGAACATAACTTTTCTCAGGAGAAAGTTCTTATGAGGAGCATGAATACACCAACATAAATACATCATCATGATGACCAAAATCATGGGTAACATAATGCCCCCCAAATTATGAGGCCAGAACCAATGACAGCTGAAAGACTTTGTAAACTGCATGTGTGTGTCGGAAACCAGGAGCACACCTAATCGGAAACCTGTGAACACCCAAGCATCTGCAAAATATCATATATACCAATTCTGAGGTAGGAATTCCCATAATCAGATCATAGATGGATGACATTGTAGACATAGTTCATGGCCACCAATCATACACTGTGGATCCATGCCGTCAAAATATAGCATAGCCACCAGGAATACACTGTGGATCTATGCGAGAAATTTCAAATTAAGATGACATAGCCACGAGACATACAAAGTGGATCTATGTGTCACAAATTATACATACTCCATCGCAACCTAGACAAAGAGATGATATCCAGGGTCTTCAATCTTGTCTCCCAAAAGTACGAATCTAACCATGTGATTACATGTGTTGAAGTCGAACATGGCAGAAACCACTTGATTACCGGTCATTGATGAAACCGTTAACAAGTGCGAGGGAAATCACCATTGATGTAAATGACTCCCAAGGTACTCTAGTACAATCCATTGAGTGTGAATGAGTTAGTTGAAGTCGAACATCCAATGGAATCTTTCGATCAGGGGTCAATGATGTAAACCCACTGTCGAAAGCGAGGAAACCTACCATTGAGGCATGCAAGTTCCAAGGTACCAAAGAATTTCTAAATCTTGATTCCGGATAATGAGTTGAAGTCGACGGAAAAAAAACTCATCACAGGAGGGCCTTGATGTATCCCCCATCAATGACATGAAATGAGTAACATATTTTGAAGGTGAAACAGAATATGATGTAAATTGAACTGGACACGGGGAAGGCCGACACGGAGAGAATGGACAACTGCAGATGGCCGACTCAATAAAGGTTTCAGATGGACTTCTCTTGAACATATGAATGACACGACCAATGATTTGGCAGCATTGAATCAAAGACGACACATGGAATGACCTTGTAGCAAATCGAATGAGAGACAAATGGATTTCCCAAACCGGCTTCAAATATAATGAATGGGGGGTGTCATGTTCAAGAGCGACACTTACTGCCAATCAATACGAAGATGATAACATATCCCTTTCCCAAATTTTCCCCCACCATTTCTGGCGAGTACCTCTTTATTTTTACGCAATCTTGAGGAGGATAACATATGCTTGTTGATATAAGCTTATCCTTCGGAGTATGTTTAACGAACCCTAAGAAGGAGTGGTTTGATCCCATCATGGGTCTATCAATGTTTGTTTAACGAGTCCAAAGATAGAAAACTCGAAGGTTTTTCATGATTATAGAGTTTGGAAAAACACTTAAAAGATAACTCTCTCAGTTCCTTTTTCGTAAAATAGTCCGATGAGACCGAAAAAGAGATAAATTATCGCTCACCAGACACTTTCTTCAGATACTTTATCGAGCGTGAAAATAGCAAGGTCACTCAGCTATCTTTTCATGTTTAGAGAGTCTGAAAAGAGCTTAAAGAGGACTCCAGGGGGGTTCTTTTTTCGTATAACCTTGTTGAGCCTAAAAAAGTGATAAAAGTATGCTCGATCGCGTTCTCATGTATTTTCAAGCGCAAGAACAGACAAAGACCATGCTCGAGGTTTTATACAAAAACCATAAAAAACAATCAAAACATGGATGAAAAAAGAAAAATTATGTCCACATCCCTGTATATGAACATCGAAGTCATTACGCCTACAAAAGTTACACTCAAAAGGACATTAAGGATTAGGGTTTAATAGATAAATAATCATAAAAAACCAAATAACATGGTAAAAGTAAATATAAAGGAGTACAACTCTTTTTACCATATCATTTTCACTTTTCCACTATTTGAGCCCAAAAACCCCTCTTTTACCCTCAAAGTTCAGTGTCAGATTGCGGGAGTTACGAGCATCCATTCGTCGAGCCGTCAGTGACAGTGAGGTAGGCTCTTTGTCCTCTACTCTTTCATGGTTTAATTTTTTATTTTCATTGGTTAAAAAATCATTTTTGATTTGGTTTTATGAGCCCTACTTGCGCTCATCCATTCTCGCAGGTGGGCTACACGGGACCTATGAGAATGGGTCATTCTCGCAGGTGAGCCCATAGCAGCCTGCGAGAACTGCAAAGGACAAAAAAAATTTAAAAATTTACTCAATGAAAGAGAACCAATTAATGAATAGAGTTGCTAATCTTCTTTTTGTGCTTCTTATGCAGGTAATTGGCCATCAAAATGGTTCTTGAATGGCACAAAAGGGAGCACGAAGAAGACAATGCTATTGCCGGAAATCATCCACCCACTATTTCTGCTTTAAGAAATTGTGGCCTTCTAAAGTACTTTCGTATCCCGGGCATGAGGGCCCAAGTCAGGTTATTAGAGTACCTTGTGCATATGTGGGATCCCAATCAGCAGGTATTTCATGTGGGGGTCCACACACTATCCTTAGATATTGAGGACATTTACTTCTTGGTTGGACTGTCACAACGGGGGTACCATGTGAGCCTGACTGGTAGCAGAGGTGGTGGGTTGCCCATGAGCGAGTACTGTCGTTTACACTGTGTTCCCGAGGCATAGAGGAAGAAAGGAAAAGTAGTTATTTGGGGGGTACGGGATTTGACCCTCCGTACTATCTTGTTCACCATAGCTCGGATGGCTAGGAGTTCCGCTCCTCACATGGTGCTACAGAGTTACTTCGAGTATGCCATAGAGTGTACTGAACCTCGGGTTTTCAACTGGGTAGATGCAGTGCTTCGTAGTATGAAAATGCAGTTGACCAAATGCAGACAAGGCGACCTGAAGCAATTCGGGTACGGATATTTGTTAGTGTATTTCTTCCTTGAGAGGGCTCCATTACTGAGACTGTAGGTTGATTGGAATTTACCGGCTCCCAGGGATCTAAGAATGATGAGATGGTGTTGGCTCATGGCCCGACACGTCGCTGGACCAATCATCAAGTATGATGATACCTTATTCGACTGGCTTCGACCACATATGTTGATGGTCGACGACTATGCTTATGCCGGATTAGATTTCTGAGGAGATCCGAACTTAGTACTGCCGGAGGATGCTCAGTGGGGGGAACTTGATAAGAATGACCCGTTGATAGACTGTGCACCTGAACTTTCTCTCGATCACCAATCTCGGATATCATCAACGTCAAAAGTATTATCAGAAGGATAGTATCAGGAGTACACACATATACTAGCCGACCCCCAATCCATTCACCGGGTGACGTGACATGACAAGACGTATTAACCCCTGAATGTGTTAGGTACACTACACTTACAGTTATTAGTTAATCTGTGGATCATGCATTAGTTATTGACTTGTGCACGAATCAAAAAGAACCATTAAACTCGTCGATACAATGCATCTCCATCCGCGCCTCTGCCGTCAACCATTTAAGATTTATCCACAAAAATTCGATAGTGGTTTATTTTGAATCTGCATTCATTACTTGTATTAACTAATTGATATGAATGATAGTATCTCCCCAATTATATCCTTTTCGAGCCATTGTGTGTGGTCCCATTCTGCGCAGCAAGAAATTCAGAACAGACATAAGAGTGAAGCTAACAGTCCGAAGGAAGCGTCCAAAGTCCAGTGAGTATTAAACAGTTATCTTAGCAATCATTACAGGAATGGGTCCGCTTAAGTTTTTACGCTCTATTTTATATGTTCTCACCCAACGCTGCTCTGTATACATTTTTAAAGGGCAGGTTTTAATTGCAGGGACAATGCCTCTGAAGAATCCTTCCACCAGGAAATCGCCAAGAGCGCCAAAGCTACAAGAATCAGAAGTAGGAGAGGGCTCCTCTTTAGCAGTTGCAAGACAATTAGAGTTCCCTCCCAAGTCGGTTTCTGTCATTAATATGATCACTAAGGAGCCCTTTGTCCAGCCCCCAACATTCAGAGATACAGAGGTGAGTATTAGAGCCAAGATAGTTTTTCCTCACTGGGAGGAAGTGTTCAAGAAAATCAAGAGGGAAGAACCCCTCGAGGATACCTTGCACAGTGACCCTGAGACAAGGAAGCTCGATGGGGATGACCTCCCAAATATTCGTAGGTCTTATTTTCACTTGGTGGAAATCCGGTCCTCAGTCTTTCCTTGCATTGAGATCCTAAAGTGGCTTATTGACCTCACTAATGCAAACAAATGTATGATCAATGAAGATAACGACGAATGCATCGGGGTTTTCCTACCATTAGAAGTTTAGAGTTACTACAAGCTCAAGGAATCTGAGCTAAAATTGAGCATTGATTGTGTCCTAAGTTTCTATGCATCACACGATACCAGCAAAATCATGGCGTCTTGGTGGAGGGAAGACAAAAAATTCACGAACCGGACTGTTGGCTAGTACCCAATAGCCAATCTCAGGGAGCCATACATATATCTCATGGCTCTACTCTGCAGGTTACATGTGGAGAAGGACTTCTCTCTATTTTCAGAAGCTTGGATGCCTATGGCTTTTACAGTCGCCATTTCAGGTGCAGACTTCAATTGGGATGCCATCATCTCCAAACAACTGAGCACCTGCATAAGACAGGATCAGGTGTTGAAGGAGGGATAAACCCCCGCCTTCTACATGGCCTCATGTATACTGGAATCCATCTGCACTAGGAACTCTTTCTTTGGGATGAAGCTTAATTGGCACTCTTCGGAGCAAGCGGACCATGTATACTTCAGCATCTTATGGGAAAACAACTACAATAAATCCTATGTTGTTATATGTGATCAATTTATTGCACACATTTACTCTTTTCTCTTCAGGAAAGAATGCCCTAGGCTGTCAGATGAAGCAAAGAAGGTTATAGCCAAAATTGGTCACTGGTATTTAGATGAAAGAGAAACCTACATAAGGATTTTTGATGCCATGGGGGCACCCCACTTATTACCCATTTATGTTCCTGACCGGCTAGTGTTAAGAAAAATTTGTTATCAAACCATCCTGCAAGGATACAATGCAACTTTAGTAAAACACAAGAAGCGAGATTTCATACCTTATGGGTTTCATATTGGCTTTTGCATGGTCAAAGACACTACACATGCTAAGCAACTTGGGCTAGGTCAATTAGAATTTCGGTTCCAAAATGGTTGATTCTGCAAACATGATCCCAAGGGCCTTGTTCTACAGCATGCGTCACAGGTATCATCTTGTTGGCCTTATGCCCATGACCGGTTCGAAGATGAAATTTTCACTGAAAACGCTCAAGACTGGGATGAGATGGTGGCTAGGAAGGTTGATCCTCAAGGAACCATGTTTAAAGCTATGAGCTATGAAGAGCAGGCAACGTATTTGGAACAGACAGTTCAAGAAATTGGCCGACACCCGGCAAGAGCAATAGAATATGAATTGGATGAAGGAATAAGTGATCCCCAAGAAGACATTGAGGCTGCGGGAGCTCATCAGGAATCCCCGGTGAAAATCAAGGATCTCCCTAAAGATCAAATTGCACAAGAAAGGGGCACACTTTTATACCAACAAACTAAACTACTAATGAAGTGAATGGAGGATGACCTGTACCTTATCATAAGATCTGTGATTTCAAATACCATCCAAAGCATCCCGACAGAGTCAAGCAATCCTGGTTCTACCGTTCCCGATAACACCAATGGGTTAGGAAACTCTAAATCTACAACATCGTCGATCAATCCCTCGGAAGGAGGGGAAAATCAACCAGAGATAGGTCGGGTGTCGATAGAAACACAAGGCCCCAATCCCTTGATCACGCTTATACATATATACAGTGACAACAAGAGTTCGGAGCCTACTCGTGACACCCTGGTGCGTGTCCAAGAGAAAGAAGGTCCTGATAAAACCCCTTCCCCTGAGCTCGAGGTTCAAGACAAGTAGGTCTCACAAAAGGAAACAGAAGCTGAAGGTGGCCTCGACACAAAAGAACTTGATGATTCAGAAACCAAAGCAAGTCTAAATGATCAACCTAAATAGGAGGATACTGAGAAAGGATCTTCACAAAAGGAAATTGGCAGTTCTACAACTGACGGAAAAGCAAGCAACAACTATGTACCCGACATCTCTATTTTTCTCAATATCCCAATCCCCGATGAGCGACAAATAGAGGTCGGACCCACAAGACAAAACAATGAGGTTCAAGAGCCCACTCTTGAACAGATATACACCATGGGTAGCCTGGGAGACAACCTCACATGGGGTGATCAATAGATACCAGAGCCGGTAGATGAGGTATCAGACATCTATGTGATCTCCTACGATGAAAAGAGGAATTCCATCGTTCAAAGGACTGCAAAGAGGCGAAGGATCACTTTGGATCAATCCATATTGATTACTACAGAGGAGAACTTAATCAAGACTACATACTCCCGTGCATCTGAACTAATCAGCATAAGAAAATCCCTCTCAGATGCCGGCCAGGATAGAGCCAAGAGGAATGAAAAGGAATAGGCCAACACCCTAAAGGAGCTCAACCACCTGTGCCACCTTGTTGAATACTATAAGGGTGCTACGCAAATCGATGTGTATCTAAAAGATGAGTTTGGTAGAGTTTACAACGAGTTCAAGAAGGAAAGGCACCTGTTAATATCAAATGTAGCCAAATTCCAGGAGGACACTCTCATGGCATTCGCGACATGTAAGGATATGGAGAGATGGTATGAGAAATCACAGCAGGCAGTAGAAAGGCTCGAGTACATTGAGGTAGTCCAGCGAGGCCGAGAGAAGGAAGAACATTGCATTCGGCTTGTGATTAAAAGCAGTCTCAATCGAATGAAGCGATCGATCAAATACTGGGCTAAAATGTCTCGAGACCCACATAAAGAAATCCAAGGAAAATGGACTAGATGCCAGAAGCACTTAGATAAAACCAATAAAATAATGAAGTACATCGAGCTCCTTGATTTCAGCACCCCCGATAATTTTATTGACCTGAGCGAAGTGGTCAAGTTATATGCCGAACAAGACTCACTTTGGACCGAATAGTTCACAAAGATAATTGATGCAAGGCCAGGGCAAGTACAACAATTCGCAAACATCCGATCAGAGCCTGAACCATGCTTCATAAATTGAACTTCAGTCTAACAAAGTATCGGGAACATGCAGCAAACATCAGGGGGATATATGCGGCTCCAATGGAACAACACAGATTTCCATGGGCCAACACTTGTGAAGAACTATTTATCAGCTAGTCTGAATATGAAAGGAGTCGCCCTTTTCAAGAAACATCTCGGGTGGACTATTGAAGAAACTGTTAGATGATAACGCCATGTGGTGATTTTTGTTTGGTTCAAGCAGTACTTAGCCGTTAATTTTGGTTGAATTTTATATTATAAATAAGGACATCGACCAATTAGTCAAGGGTTGATGGTTGTTGTAAGAACTCTTTCTTTTTGGTTGTTGATAACTATTTTGAGACTGCTATGAACTGAGAAGTCCTTCTGGACCAAAGACAAGCTATTTTAATCATATGTATGTGATTGGATTTGGAGAAGAATTACCTCCTATCATGTTTCATAAATGATGCAGTAAATGAGTAAGAGCAATTAATTATGTTGTCAAGTTATTTGGTGCAATGTTTTGATGTTCTTTGCTTTAATGATGAAGATAAAATCGTTGTGTTGTTATGTGATGAATGTTATGGTAGATGAATTATTTTGCATACTGTGATCTTGATTACATATGTGTTTTCTTTATGTTAATTAGTTTTCTTAGATAGTAATTGGATGCTCATTTGGTTAATGTATTAGTACTAGGCCCTTTGGCATAAAATCATTGTCTTCATGTTTGAGCAGTGAGTTGTCCCAAGCTCGACCTCTTCCCAATAGTTAAAACTTTGTCCTATTATTTTTCAAGTTGGTTTATATTGGCTTGCATCTCTCATACCATCCCCACCCAAGAGAAGTACAGAAAAAGAACCGTCTTAACTGAAGGAAGAGCCTTCACAAGAAAACATAAATCCCATCGATAAATCGGTCGGATCGCAAGATCTGGAGAACCATTCCATCTTAAACGCTACAGAGTCTAATTGGGCCTCAGTGGCAGGTTTGGTTCCTTTTGTTGATTCAATGGATTTAAGACCCATCAACACTACCCATACTTGATCATTTCCCCCCATCTTCATCTAATGGGGGATCTCATGCTTGGGAGCATGATGGCCCTTTTGACCAATTTCAATGTTTATCACTCTTCACTCTATGCTTAGGTCCCAATGGCCTAGGTTGGGTAGAATATCTTCTCATTCATTGGGAAGTTTGTCCTACGAACCTCACCTATGAAATATCTACACATTACATATAGTTTATGATCAATATCGTATATTGAAACATTATACTCTATGCAATTCCAAAATTGATTAGAAATACCACACTTACCATTAAGTCCCCATGTTCGGAATGGTGCGAGGGGTAACTGTAGGACTTCCTCCCGGTAGTTCATCCCCTTATTTGAATTCTAATTAATGCACCACATATACCATTGGAATCATATTTTTGAGCCATTATCAAAATTTCTTTCTTTGATACTTCACCAGGAAGCCATTTTTCCAAGAAGCATTAAGGCACACATATTTTCTTATGAACTCCAACAAATTTGTCTTAATTATTTGAGTACCATTCTACTTGGGTAGGAATTCCCCATGGATAACCTATTTTATCGATGGATATGGGTCTCCTCTAGGCCTCAATTTCCATAGAATTTAGCATAGTTTAAATCCCTTATGTTCGTTGCATTTTCTGGTCGTTCCCTGGAAATTTCCTATGGGACCTCCCTCACTTGGGTAGATGGACCAACCCTCTCATCTTTTGCATTTTCCATCTACTCAATGATCGAAACTTCCTCCCATGTGTGCCCTAGAATAGAAATCATTGTTTGCTTTTGGTGTACATGCTATTTAAATATTCTTAGGGATTGGGAGTCTAGTTAGTATCCATATTAGAATTGATTCACATGCATTTATTCTCATCATGTTGAAATCCATACCCTCTAGACTCCCCCATTTATGGTTGATGTTTGTTGTATTTTCACCTATCACAAGCCCTATGATTCATCCATATAGTGATAATGCTTTGTTTTTATGCTTCCATTCACCCACCCCATGAAGAAATTTCCATCAAATCCCCTACCATTTTTTACTTCCATTTGCAGTTTTCACCTACTGTATCACTACTGTTTGGTTGTTATCTGGGGCATTTGTCTCCTCATTTCCCCTACACATCCCCATTTGGTTTCCCCAATGGTATTATAATTAGATATTATGTCTCTTAGAGTTGGTTCCTTATTATCCTTGACACATGTTCAACCGATACTAATTACTCCTATAGTTCCTAAGGCACCGAGGAAAGCCCAGCCTAACCCTCCACAAATAAGGAAAGGAATTGAAAATGGGGCACATATAACCCTATACAATCCATGGCCACCCAAAACCTAGCACCTAGAGCCACACCTCCATGATCTTCATGCAATATCTTTGGCCATGCTACCAATAATTGTCCTCATCTCCATAAAATCAAAGAGATTCTTAATGTAGATTATTTATAACCTACTCCTTCCACACCATTCATGCAAGTTATGCTTCTTGAATCATTCTATAAATGTATTAATTCCTTACACATTAATTTCCTCTATTCTTTGTGCAATATGTATGGTCATTATTCTCATCACTATCATAAAATACCCCATTTCTTGATTCCCCCGACATCGTTCATCGGTTGGATTCCTCTTTCTAGAACCATTATACCCTAGTAGTAAAGGACCTCACCCTCAGGAGAGAAACGTTTCTCTAGGCTAACAGTAAACCCATTATTTAAATTGGCCCTCCTCAAGTGAAAACTTATGAAAATTCCATGCAATTTTTTAACCTTTTAACTTCCATGGGATTGAATATGACATAAAATCCTCCATTTTTCATTGAGATACATCAAAGCATCCCTTTTATACCTAACGCCTCTTCGGTCTCGACATCGGTGGAGCCTTCATCCACTAGTCTTCAATCTACCTTGATGGTTGTTGTGTATGTGAACCATACTTCCATATTAAACCACCTCATCTAGTAGTGCAGACTCTAGTACTCATGTTTTTCATTCTGATGAAGAAGTTCAAGAGTCCTTAACCACTCCAGATACCCTTGGGACGATCCACATCATTGTTCCTAATTTTTACCACAACATCCTAATCCCTCTTACTAGTGTGTTGTTGAGTCAAAATATTTTATGGACAAGCATTTTTCCCCATATCCATAGATAATTCTTAGTATGGTGACACCTATTTGTGAAACCATAAATTGAGTCCCTCTAACTCATATGTAAATAACCTATTGACAATTCACTTTTTCATTTCCAAAACTACATCCATAGTTCATATGTGTATGTTCATGATCATTGAATTATACATATACATATAGTAGGGGGCATCACGCCCACCTACCCATACCTGATCATTTCCCCCCATCACAATCTAATGGGGGGTGGGGGGATCTTGTGCTTGTGAGCATGATGGCCCCTTTGTCCAATTTCAAAGTTTATTACTCTCCACTCTATGCGTAGGTCCCAATGGCCTAGGTTGGGAAGACTCTCCTCTCATTCATTGGGAATTTTGTCCTATCCACCTCACCGGCACAATATCTACACATCGCATATAGTTGATGATCAATACCATATATCGAAACATACTAATATAAGAAATTCCAAAATTGATTGGTGATACAAAACTTACCATTAGGTCCCCATGCTCAAAGTGTTTTGAGGGGTAACTCTAGGACCTTCTCCTAGTATTTCATCCCCTCATCTAGATTCTAATTAATGCACCATATGTGCCATTGGAATCATATTTCTAAGACATTCTCAAAATTTCTTACTTTGGTACTTTGTCAAGAAGCCATTTTTCCAAGAATCATTACAGCACACTTGTTTTCTTATGAATTCCCACAAATTTATCTCAATTATTTGAGCATAATTCTACTTGGGTCTTTGTTGACTTATGAGTAGGAACTCCCCATGGACAACTTCTTTTATCCATGGATATGGGTCTCCTCAAGGCCTCAATTTCCTTGGAATTTAGCATAGTTTAACTCCCTTTTGTTCATTGCATTTTCCGTTCATTCCCTGGAAAATTTCTTTGGGACCCCCCTCATCTTTTGCATTTTCCATATAAATCAATGATATAACCTTCCTCCCATGGGTGCCCTATAATAGTCATTATTGTTTCCTTTTGGTTCCCATGATATTTAAATCTTCTTAGGGATTGGGACTCTAGTTAGTCTCCATATCATATTTGAGCCACATGCATTTATTCTCATCATGTTGACATCCATACCCTCTAGACTCCCCCATTTATGGTTGGTGTTTGCTATACTTTCACCTATCACAAGCCCTCTACTTCATCGATATAGTGATAATCCTTTATTTTTATGTGTCCATTCAACCACCCCCTAAAGACATTGCTAGAAATGCCCCTACCATTGATTACTTACATTTGCAGTTTTCACCTATAGTATCACTTATTCTTGGTTGGTATCTAGGGAATTTATCTCCTCATTTCCCCTACACATACACATTTTGTTTCCCCCATGGGATTGTAATTGGATAGTATGTCTCTTGGAGATGGTTACTTATTTGGCCTTGACATATGTTCAATCGATACCAACTATTCATGTAGTTCCTAAGGCATTGAGGTATTCCCAGCCTAACCCTCCACAAATATGGAAAGGAATTGAAAAAGAGGGGAAATCTAGAAATAAAGGGGGCACAGATAACCATAGACAAACCAAGGCCACCCAAAACCCAACACCTAGAGCCACACCTCCCTGCACTTTGTGTGATATCCCTATGCACCCTACCAATAATTTTCCTCATCTCCCTAAACTCAAAGAGATTCTTAATGCGGATTATTTAGAACCTACTCCTTCCACATCATTCGTGCAAGTTATGCTTCCCAAATAATCCTCTAAACGTACTAAGTCCTTCTACATGAATTTTCCATGTTGTTTATGTGATATGTATGGCCATTATTCTCATTACTATCCTAAACTACCCCACTTCCACAATGACATCAACATTGTTCGTCAGTTGGATTCCTCTTCCTAGGACCATCAAGCCTCAGTAGTAGAGGACCTCTCCCTTACGCTAGAAGTAATTTTATGGGCTAATAGGAAATCCATTATTGAAACAGACCCTCCTAAAGTGAAAACCAATGATAATTCCATGAAAATTATTTACCTTTCAACTTCCATGGGGTCGAATATGTCATAAAATCATCCATTTTTTGTTGAGGTACATCAAAACATCCCTTGTATGCCTAATCCCTCTTCAGTCTCAACATTGTTGGAGCCTTCATCCACTAGTCTTCAATATACCTCATAGATGTTGCATATATTAACCATACTTCTCATTTCCATGGAATTCATGTGGGGTTCACTATGCCATCTTCCACCACCTCATCTGACAGAACAGACTCTAGTACCCATGTTCTTCATTCTGATGAAGAAGTTCTATAGTCCCTAACCACTCTGGGTTACCCTTGGGAGGATCCACATCATTGTTCCTACTTTTTACTATATCAGCATGTTGATGCAAGGAATAATTATTATCCTTACATAAACATTTTTTGAATCTCATTGGGCTAGGCGAGATAGGAGGGAATATCACCCTAATTTATAGCCCCTAAAATTTCAATGAGACCTCAAGAAAAAAAATTATTGGATCAGAAATTTTCCTTTCGATGTGTATACTTTTTTTTTATTTTTAATTAAATATTGCAACTCATAAATAAAGAATGTGATACAAAAACTAATTGACAAAAAATTAAATTCAAACAAAAGTGTTGAAATGTGTAACAAAAATAGTAGTAAAAATTTGAAATAATAGTATTCCAGCAGTCCAGAAAGTGAGAAAGAAATCAACAAAAGATTTTATTAATGACCAATCTGAGTTACAACTGAGAATGTCTCTCCAGGTCCCTATGAGGGACTATACTAGAGATATCCTTGGAATCCCAAGATG
Source organism: Picea engelmannii (assembly GCA_009831015.1). NCBI lineage: Eukaryota > Viridiplantae > Streptophyta > Pinopsida > Pinales > Pinaceae > Picea > Picea engelmannii. The sequence goes on from ML809408.1 coordinate 151,401, forward strand.
TAATAAAAAATCATACAAGGAAAATTGATGCTAGAAAGGAAAATATTGAATATGCAAGACCAATTTGGATCACTTCAAGTAACATGTGTATCATAGCTATACTCTGAAAAACTTGTATTAATTATCATTGAATAGAATTATAACTTCTAATAATGCAAAACAAACTCCAAAGAAAATAAATGACCTTGGAGCATATCATAGATCAATGCCACTTAGTCTTTCCTTTCCACCTTTCAGATCAACCCTACTATCAACAAGAGAATTCAATCCTCAAGAAAACTCAAAATGGAATGAAAATATGGGAATCTCACTCATAACTTAGGCATACAATAATAGTAGTCTCTCTTCTCTATTCTCTCATTCCCTTCATTGAAATCATCCTCTTCTTTTATATCTTCCTTGAAGCAGTTGGGTAGTTCAACTACTTTTTAAATTTAATTAACCTTTAATTTATGAGAAAATAAAACATATGTTGGGATAAAATTTCATGAATATGTTTTTAGAAGTCAATGTATTTTAACTAATAGTAGGCGAGGACCCACTATATTTCTTCATAAACTTTGTTGCATATAAAATCACCCTTGTAACTCCATAATAAAACAATCAGCGTATATATAATAGCAAGGCAATAATCAAAAGGCATCATCATGATTATCTTTAATCAACAAACACTTGTATCTCTTTTTTATCAAAAATATGATATTTAGAGTTTAAAAATAAATATCGTATGGCCACTATCAACTTCAAAAATAAAGTCTTATATGTCCAAAAATAAATGTTGTCATGACATAAGTTAGAAAAGTTGAGGATATTTCTTCTTAAAATAAATATATATTTTCTTCCTACCTTGAGGATCATTTGGTTTAACATGCATGTCATTGAGAAAAATATTTTTCTCTTCCTTGCCTTTATAGTTACTCAGTTATGGATGCATATCACTGAAGGAAAATCCCCTTCTATGAAAATATGCTTTTGTTGGTTTTTGTTTTAAATGCACAAAAGTAGATTGGTATGTGTCAGTACTTGGGACTACAATAGGCCTCTTTCCTTTGTCATTTGGAATTTCTTGAAAATGAATTTTATTATCTCTTGGAGAGGAATGAGCTACAAAAGCAGTTGAAGTAATAATATTTTGAGAGGCATGAGGTAAAGTGGAAATTTTGGGACTTGTAGGCCAATGTGCAACATCAGAAGGGGGATTCATTGGGTTATTATGCCATCCATAATTGATAGGATGGAGAGGGGGTTCTTAAATTTCCATGATACTAGGGTGAGGCTGAAAAGGTGCAAAAGGGGGAGCTGGTGGTTGAGGAGCAGCCAGTTTGCACAAGTTGATTGAATTCCTCTGAATCTTCATCAAAATAAATAGAAAGCCTTATCTTCTTGTTCCTTCCCTCTTGTCAAAACATGTTAGTGCTTCTATCTCTTCCTCCTATGTTTCTCCTGTAATTTCCCAGGTATTCCCTCTGCTTCCCCTGCTAAATAAGCTCATATATTTTCCATTTGAAATAGCCAATGAAAATCTTTAAAGAATAATACAACATGCATCAAAATAAACATACGTTGCAAAAAAATTTGAATATGACTAATGAGAATATGATTATAGTATGGCAGATCAAGTATGAAAAGGGAAATGAAAAAGGAATCATGTAAAATGAGGGAAGAAAAACCCATGCTAACTCATACATATATGTACAAATTTTATGCAACGTATTTCCTTTTAACATCTTATCCAAAGTTCGTTCATATTAACAATGTTGAATATTCATCTTTATAACATAATATTTCCAAAAATTTCACAACAAGGTGGGGACAACATATACAAGGGAATGAAAATGGGAAGTATGGGAGAATGAGAATACTTATCTATACATGAATGTTAACATTATGGATTATTAGTCCCTGCCTCGGGTGAGGGACTATAGATTTCAGGCAGTGGTCAACTCTCATTGACCACCTATTAACTAGTGTTTTTTGCAATATTATTAGGTGCATTTTGGAGCCATGGTCTCATATTATGTCTTGCAATTTGTATTTCCAATCAAATTTCTATTATCATGATTTATTTTTAAAAATAAATTCATTTTCATATTTATTAAATATTCTACTTCAAAAATTTTATTGGTTGCTAGCTCTCAGATGTGACTTAATTGGCCTAGTGTATGGGATTTCTTTTTCTGAATTGCCAGTATTAAAAAATTAATTAATAAAAACAAATTTTTGAATGGTTTTTTCAGCAAACTGACATGCAGTCTACGTTGCAGTCGATGGAATGTCACTGCAGGGCAGGGTAGTCCACTTGCCAGGTTGCATGGCTCCATCGCTTCATGCTCCACCACTTGGGACATGGAACTACCACCACCATAAACCTTGATATCATTGGCAACAAGGGGGAATGATAGTTATTCAAATGATAACACGGAAACAATGGCACTACACACGAACACAATTGCGCTACACATGAACACGGCTCGCACCCTATACTAGAGAAACATATCGGGATGGTGTAATGGCAACTTTAATGCAACCAACATGTAACTTTTCTCAATGTTAAAAACATAAATATCTTTTCTCAATGTTAAAAACATAAATAAACAAGCATACCATCATGCAAAAACTAATAACTGAAGAAGATGAAGCTTACTCTTTCTCAGGCGGGACCGATCCAGAACTAGGGAGGCGATAGTGGCACACGAACGCGGTGGTCGCCTTGTTGTCATTACTCCTACAAATTAACCCACACCTCTGGAGCTCCCACTGGATACTGGAGTAGTATATCGAGATGGTGTAATGGCGGCTTCAATGCAACCATCCAGGTAACTTTTCTTAACGTTAAAAAAAAAATCCCTACTTTATTCTCTTAGAAACATAAATAAATAGGAAAACCATCCTGCAAAAACTAATAAGTGAATTGGATAAGAAATTAACTTATTGCTAAAGGGAATCTTGCAAATTGGAGGCAGTGACCTAAATCTATTTCTCAGCTGGAACTAATTCAGAGATGGAACTAATTTAGAACTGGGGGGTGATAGAGGCATTGGTATTCATCCCTGGCCAATTTCTAGTCATCAAGTTGTGGATCTAGATGGTTAGTCATTTGAGTGGAATTATCCCTTCTTTCCTCCTCACAAACAGATGTCACCCCTTCCTTTTGTGAAAATAATCTCTCCCTCCCTCTATTAACCTACCCAAACGAACACACAGAGGAATTCAATTATAACTGGTGTGAACTGTAGATTATGATGTACTCATCGCACTCATATGCCAATGCTATCAAATTCCCCATTACTTATAATTAAATTCAATAGAAATATTAAAGATCAACTAAGGGACAAAAATGGTAAGTTTAAGTTTTAAAGTTTGAGAAAGAATTTCTTCATTTCTAAATTGGAATCCAATCTAAGAGATCAGGGTGCATTGTTGGAAATGGATTTCTCTAGAATTTTGAACGTACAAGTAAGAAATTGCAAACCATTACAACTTCTATATATTTTCCCTCGCACTCAATCTACTCTAACATTCAATCCATCTATCTATTATCGGTTATGCACATGCACTCACACAACACCTTAGATGTCAAAAAAAAGAGAAAAGGGAAAGTTGAAGTGCAACAATCCCACATATTAAAATCCTTAGCATGTAGCTATATAAACTTAATCAACACACTAACACAGACTGTAGAGTGCATCTTCGTCGATGGTAGAGCACCTCATGAGACATAAACCCATCAAGGTGGAGCAGACTGAACATAGCATGATGCAAACATTGAATGCATTGTTTTCTCTCTCAGCTACAAGATCTAGCTGAGAACCATTGTGCTCGTCGTTCATTTCTGTGATTGATCAAAGTTCATAAAAAAATTGTATTTCTAGTCCAAATTGTCTTGAAGATTCAAGGCGGGGAATAGACTAGACATGGACAATTCTGTCATTTGGCCTCGAGAAAGAGAAATAGCAATCTAGATTATACGTGGCAATTAGAGTTGAAACGTGTCTACAAGATGATGAAAACAGATATTGACAAGTTTTCATACTTTTATATAATTGTTAATAATTTAAGTATTCGGAAAAATTCTCATCATTTTAAAAGTTCACTAAAGTATTTTTCATTCTATATGCGTTTGGATTAACAAAGCAGATTCAACCAAAATTACCAATTAGCTTGATGTTTTTATCAATAAATTACCAATTAGCTTGATGTTCTTATCAATATAGATATTTTACGAGCAAATCTATGTCGATGCAAATAAGAAATCTAGGCAAGTTCCATAATGACTTCAAATTAAGACACGAGGAATAATAATTATTGGTGGAGATTCCAATCATACGGATTCAAATATGTAAATAGCGTACAAACAATACCGCATGGTTTGGATTTCACAGTCGATGTACAATGTCTATTCCTCCAAATTTAATTGGTTTGTCTTTTCACATTCGTCCAACCAGTCTGTAAAGATGCAAAATTAAACGCAAATTAGAAAGAAAGAGAGTAGTGAAAACATAAATAACTATAATATTCGAAAATGTAAAATATAATGTTTAATCTTAGTTATAATATTAAACATTGAATTTATCTTGGTTGATGATATTAAACATTGATTGATGAATCGATAATCAAATATTTTTTCTTTATTTAAAATAACAAATATAAATTTTAAATGATGAATAAAAAACTAAATATCTCTTTCATTGTGAAATGTAAAAATAAGCTTTAATCTTTTCTTTGAATGATGAATGAATAGTTAAATATCTCTTTGATCATGGAGTGGACAAGTACATGGGCATTTTATATATTCTAAACAAAGTACCATTGGAACTTTCATACTTTGGTATGGAATAATGTTGTACAAGCAATAATAACTCCAGTATTTGTGGTAAATAATGTTGTACACTCAATAATAACTCCAACTCCAGGACTCCAGGATTTGTGGTGCAATGAGAATAAACTGAACTAAGAGATGGGTGTGATATCTTTCCGTCAAAGCAAGATAGCATTCACTAATTTGGAGATGGGTGTGATATATTTCCGTCAAAGCAAGATAGGGCTCACTAATTTGATTGGATTATAATTTTTGCACTAAAAATGTGTTGCTTTCTTTGAAATACAAGCGATCCTTTTTTTTCCAATAGAAAAATGTCTCAAAATTATATAAGGTATAATTTTTTTTACAATACGATATCGATTATGCACGATACAGAGAAGGATCAACCAAATGAAATTTTGGGTTGTGTTGAATACAAAGGAGACTAAAGAGTTGTTCACACAAAAAACTACAGCAATCAACTGAAAAAAGGGCTGGAAATCAGTGGATAGGAAACTATGCTCTCCTCAAAACCACATATTTACTCACCAGGTTTCTCGGTCAACTCAAGCTTCAAAGATATTAAGATGCATAGTAAGGCTTTCTTCCCCATTGTCCCAATGATAAACAGACAGTCTACCTTTAGGTTCCTTTAGCGCCAGATTTGACAATAAGTGTGCCTCTTTATTGTGCTCTCTATAATACAAGTGATCCTATTAACTATAAAAAAGTCTTGTTTTTAGATGTATTAACTATTTTTTTTAAAATAAGTTAGATTTATTTATATTAAAAATTACTAAAAAAATCAAATAGTAAAATGATTTAATAAATATAAAATATAATGTTTTTTATTTTAAATATAAATTTATAATAATGTGTTTTTTTTAATTATTTTTCATTTTATTATATTAAAATTATGTTATTTTGCATATTTCAATATATTGAATTATAAAATCTTGTCATACTAAATATTTTTATTATATTTTTCATTTTATTATATTAAAATTATGTTATTTTACATATGTTAAAATACAGAATTCTAAAATCCACAAAATCGTAAAATCCATTTTGTAGGTTGTCATGCTGAATGTATTTATTCGACATATTTTAAAAGAACTACCATTACAACAAAGTCAATATTCTACTACTCTACATTGAAAGGAGATCATATTATGTTATTCTACATTGAAAGGAACCACACACTAATGATGTGATTCCTAAAATAATTGAAATAAGTATCACACATAGATGAAGTGACACCTAAAATAATTGAAATAAGTAGGCTGCATTGTCATGTACATCCAATTAATTTTTAAGATGTATAAAGATTACATAATCTCATTATGTTAAATTAATATTAATATTAATTTTGTTATAGGAAAAATTAAAATCAAAGCTCAATGAATTAGGCTATTAATTTTGTTATGCAAAGAATTAAGAGCAAAATTCAATAAATTAGACAGGGACCAGCTGTTTTTCAGCTATTTCTCTTGTTTTTTTTAATAAAAACAACAAAAAAATGTCATGAATTTATGGAAAGTGATAAAATGAATTATTATGTGAGAAACACAACTTCAACCTTTAACTTTAGCATTATATACTCATATTTGAAAGCAATTATAAATGGCAGTCATATATATAAATAAATTGTTTCTATGTTTTCTTTTGATTTCAAATCAAACTCAAGTTCGGACCTTATGTTATGATGTATAAACCAATGCATTGATTTTACTAGTGATTACAACTCCCGAGCTCATATCTCCATATCACTTTACCCAAAACGAGAATAGTCAAAAAGTTCATGTGGCGAGTTTAAAATCGACAATCCTTTAAACAATGAGATATTAGACATACCAAAACAGAGTGTGAAATGTTGTGGAATCACTATATGAAAAATAGAATATGAAAATGATGACTAGACTCCTTTTAAGAATGAAACTCAAGCAACTAGTTCTTTCAACACAGAAAGAAATACTAGGTATGGAAATGATAACAAGATGAGCTAAGGTGTGTGCCTTTGCATATAAAAATCAAGGTTTCAATTTTATTCTTTTTCTCAAACTCTTCAATTTTATTCTTTTTCTCAAACTCTTAAACAAATTATGGAATGAACCCCAAGTCTCATTTTTGTGTGAGTAAGAATGGTCACCATTATGAATTTAATCCATAACGTTTTCCCTTATTATCATTTTTATTTTTCACTCATACCATTCCAAGATGTGAAGGTGAGCATGAAAAGTGATGCGATGAATTGGTGATAGTAAAACCATTCAAGAAATTGCAAAAGAAACAAACCCAATGTAAGTATTGTCAACATAAATCCTTTCAACTAAAAATAAAGCTTTTCAACCAATTGTTCTTAAACATTTCTATCTATTTCACCATAGCATTCTTTGTATATAAGTTAAAGACGGGAAAAATAAGAGCATCATACTAGCAACTAGCTATAGATCCATATTAGTTCATTCAATAACAAGGTTTCTATAGATCCATATTAGTTCATTCAATAACAAGATAAGCTATAGTAATGCTTTCAGAGACTGCATGAGTACATACCTTGTCAAATGAAACTGCTCTTTATATGAATTCCAAGTCCAAACAATTGCACGGGATTCAACGGTTGCAACAACAAACAAGTATCAGAATACTAGAACAAACTTAACACTGAGCTCTCTCTCCATAGTCCAAACAATCAAATTAATAATCCCTAACGAATACCAATATGGTAAGGTGTGGGTTCGATGGTCATAAATTCCCACTCGTTCCAAGTTTTAATGCATAGCAAACTCACAATGCACCCATATTCATATATCATGTAACCTTTGTTATAACACAACAAAATCACATGAAGCCCAAATTTATATACCATGTGCACCATAAAACTTTATGACCCAATATGTCATCATTAGGTGGCATACAACTATATCATATCAATCACTTATATTATGCAAGCCTATGATAAATTGAGAGATGCGAGGTTTATTTTTAAAAATGTGAAATCATCAATGTGGGTTAGACTATAATCCTTTCACTTAATAACATGCACCTTGTCTCATGTGAATGTTAATATTTTCAAATAAAAAATGTGACATGTCAAATTTACAACTATATATGTTATTTCCTTATATCTTGTGACCATGATTCCTATGAAAATATAAACCATAAACATCACCACGTGCACTATAATATAAAGACTTATGCATCCAAATGTTCTTCATAAGTATTAATACCAAACTTTGATTTCATGTGAAGTTGAAGCATATCATAAATTAGAGCATGTCACCATATATTCCTTTGTGATAAGAAAAATATGTTGAGCCATATATGCTAATGACACTAAGAGGTGAGGCATGCCAAAACTTTGCAATATCATCATACCAAATATCGCTTTTGTGCCATAAGAAAAATCATTGCAGAGTATGTTGTTACAAATGAACCATGATAAATCAATATAGCAATACCATGTCATAATGTTTTGAGAACATGCGTGACATATAAGAACCATACAATTTTAGTGCTCTTTCTTAGGGGACCTCACCTATTATAGTTTTAATATTTTTAGTCAATCATAAGTTTCACAATATTTTGCAAACTCTGAAATAGGGTGACAAATTATGATTCAACACACCCTAGTCCCTCTGACCAGTGCATTGTTGAGTCAAAATATTTTATAGACAAGCATTTGTTCCTCATATCCATATACAACCCTTGGTATGGTGACACCTATTTGCAAACCCATAAATTTATTCCCTCTAAATCATATGTAAATAACATATTAGCAATCCACCTTTGCCTTTCCAAAACTGCATCCATAGTTCATATGTGTATGTCCATGATCCTTTCATGCTACATATACACATAGTAGGGGGATCATGCCCACCTACCCATGCCTGATAATTTCCCCCCATCACCATCTGATGGGGGGGGGGGTATCTCATACTTGGGGGCATGATGGCCTCGCTGGCCAATTTCAAAGTTGACCACTCTCCACTCTATGCCTAGGTCCCAATGGCCTAGATTGGGAAAAATCTCCTCTCATTCATAGGGAATTTTGTCCTATCGGACTTACCTATGCAATGTATACACATTACATATAGTCGATGATCAATACCATATATTGAAACATTCTACTCTATGCAATTCTAAAATCAATTGGTGATACCTTACTTATCATTAGGTCCACATGATCGTAGTGGTGGTAGGAGTAACTCTAGGACCTCCTCCTGGTAGTTCATCATCTAAATTCTATTTAATGCACCATTTGTGCCATTGGAATCATATTTCCAAGAAATTCTTAGAATTTATTGCTTTGATACTTCACTAGGAATCCATTTTCCAAGAAGCATTAAAGCACACTTGTTTCTTACAAATTCCCACAAATTTGTCTCAAATAGTTGAGCACCATTCTACTTGGGTATTTGTTGACTTATGAGTAGGAATTCCCCATGGATAACCTCTTTTATCCATTCATATGGGTCTCCTCTAGGCCTCACTTTCCCTAGAATTTAGTATAGTTTAACTCCCTTCTGGACATTGCATTTGTCGATCACTTCTTGGAAATTTTCTGTGGGACCCCCCTCACTTGGGTAGATGGATCAACCCCCTCATATTTTGTATTTTCCATATACTCGATGATAGAACCTTTGTCCCATGGTTGTCCTAGAATACTGACCATTGTTGCCTTTTGGTTCCCATGCTATTTAAATATTCTTAGGGATTGGAAGTCTAGTTAGTCTCCATATTAGAGTTGAGACACATGCATTTCTTCTCATCATGTTGATAGCCATGCCCTCTGGACTCCTTTATTTATGGTTGGTGTTTGTTGTATTTTCACCTATCAAAATCCCTCTACTTCATTCATACAGTGATAATCCTTCATTTTTAATCCTCCATTTACACACCCCTTGAAAACATTTTCATCAATGCCCCTACCATCATTTACTTTCATTTTCATTTTTCACCTACAATGACACTTCTACTTGCTTTTTATATGGGGCATATATCTCCTCATTTCCCCTACACATCCCCATATGGTTTCCCCCATGATATTCTAATTAGATATAGTGTTTCTCAACACATTGGTTGATTTGTTGTATTCTCCTTTTGAGTACTACATATCTTACCTTTTCCTCCTAGTACCCCCTTTGGAAATACTAGGAGGGCCTTGTGCTTTTAACATTACTTGGTTTATATTTTGGCAGGATCCCTATGTTTCCCTTGTTCAAATAATCTAATATGAGTCACCTTTATGTCCCATGGAGTCTATTTGGTTCCACATTGTTTCGTTTTACAGTTTTTCAGCACCTCTATAAGTTGTACTCATCTTGTATTGTTGATATTTGACATCTAGTTGTCCTAGAGGTTCACTAATATGTCCTTGAAAATCCTTGTGCCCAATAATTGACCATTCCCCATGGAATATTTTCAATCACTACCAATTCAACCTTGTATTTATGCTCTAAACAAGGGAAGTATTGAGTCCACATCTCACTGTCTTCCTATCCATCCTTCGTGTCAATACATGTCAATCACTTCTACCTCATTCTAAATTAAAGGATTCATCATTGTCCTACCTTCAGTGGGCCTTCCCCTATCGACTTCAAAACTTATATTCTAGTGTACTTGCTTATAGGATTGTGTACCTTTGACTCATATTTATCCTTGACGAGTGTCTTGAACCAAGTAGAGAGACCCATCGATGCTCTTTGACTTGGTTGTTTGACATGTGCTTGACTTCAGCTCATCATCACATGCTTGAGAATCATACACTTGAAAACTTGGTGATCCAGTTGATTGTACCATATCACTGGAAATGTGTGATGCATCAGACCTCAAGAGGGGGTTTCCATTCAGGTAGTCCCCTGCATGTCTCATCATCAACATTTTAGTCCAAAGATATAACTTCACCAATTGTACTTTAGATACTGGTCCTAAGGAACCTATTTCATTCTTGGGCGTCGACGAAATGTCCCCTATTCACATTAGCACCTTCATCCTAGGTTTTAGTCCCATGTATGTTTGTACCTATCCACATTTTTGATGGGTTACCTTGGGCCAAGTTGAGAGAGTCATCATTGCTCCTATACTTGGTAGAATCTTGTGTGCATGACTTCAACTCATTATCGCACCATTGAGATTCGTACATATATCCATAATCCAACCTCAGATGTAGTTCTTGAGATTTGATTGGCTCGATTCCACCATTCTCAGAGCCCATAGTTTGAGATTTGATTTAGTTATCTTATTTCAAATGTTCATATCCCCTTTCCTATTCAACAAGGATTATCATGTTGTTTCCACCTCCCCTCACACAAGTTGGGTACATTGGTTCATGTGTACTTAGATAAGAAGTAGTTATGATGTAACCATGGTCCTTTCATCTAGGAATATGTATATGGGATTGTTCATCTCATTATATTATATTATGCCCTCTTTTTCCAACGTCGTATAATATTTGAGACCTAATTGTGTCTCACCAGTTCAACCCCTCTATGTTGGGAATGTCATTATAATAATTATCATGAGTTATCTCAACAAGTATGGATATGCCTACCTTGTCCCTATTGATATTGTGCAACTCAACACCTTGTGACTCTCTTGTTGATAATTCATCTTCTTCGGCCTCTTCTATGGGTGGTTTTCTTCCCCATGGCACATCCCTCTCTCCTCAGCTATTTCATCCATTGGTAAAAGAAAACTTATTTTGGCCATATGATATGATCCTAACCTCATACATTAGGGGGCATCTATTATCACCTAAAAATTGACTACCTAGACCAAAATTCTAGGTGCACTGAAATGCACCATGTATAGTATGAGTGTTTTTCCTAAAAAAACCCACTTTTACACCATGTCCCATCAATATAACTTATAGAAATCACTTTCCTAAAGTTATTTTTACCTAATAAAATAAAATAAACACATTTTATGTCTTTTCCCTCTTAAACGTTTTCAAAAAAGAAAAATAAAATAATTAAAATTCAAACTTTGTCCTATAAAACCAAGAGGGTTTTCTCCCCATTTCATATATAATATCATTTTATTTTTCTTCTCGTCCATTTTATTGCTTTCCATTATCTCCATTGTCGATGTTTTCAATTGGATTTGCTCCAGATCTCTTGAAACCCTAGTTTCTTGAGGTGATTTTCTTTGTAGAAGCCATCAACAAAGGAGTGATCAACCACACACTCAAGGAACTCAAAGAAACCTCCCAATGAGAGGCTACAAGAAGATCAATATCTTCAAGGGTTTCTCCACAAGTTATGTTGTAAATATTTTTTACTTGGGTAGTGGATTATTTGTTCATTCTTTGATGTATTTTTTGTTCTTGCTTCGTTTTTTTACTGCATTTCCTTTATGTTCACAAGAATAGCTTAGATTTGAATGAATTTGTTTGTTTAAAAACTATTGTTTTAGTTTTTTTCAAACATATTTTCTGTAATCTTGAAGCAACCACAATATTTGTATATTTTATTACCTTGTATGAATATTTACACCAATAGTTACACTTATGGATTTGTTTGTGTTTAAAAAAATCAAAGGTCGGGTGGTGAAGCAATCACACAGAAGACTCAAAATACCAAGATTTATTGTGATCACATTCACCATGGAAACCTCATTGATGGTAGATACAAAAACAAATCTCATTTACATTATGTTTTCAAGGATTTTCCTCTCTCATTCTTATGAATTCAACATCGAAAACATGGCAAAGGAAATTCAAGAATATAAGCAGAACATAGAATAGATAGAACAAGAGGTGGCTCATTGTAAGGTAGATATGACCAACCTATCTGATTTCAAGGCTTGTGATTTCAAACTCCAAGATGAACTTAGTACCACTCAAATGTTGATATATGTCAACCTTCAATATTTCCAAAGTCATGCAACTCAGTTCCTTTCCTACCTAGAAAATATTAAAGATAAAAGGATATTGTTGTATGGAGTTAAACTACGCAAGTATGAACTCAAAAAGTAGATATGTAGTAGCATATCTACCTAGGATGCATGAAAGAGAAATTCACTGCAATTCTGCAGCCCTAGAAAAGTGTTAATATACAAGTACGTCACTCGAAAAGGATATCACTTCTTCTATGAATAACTACAAACGTTATCACCTTCTCATGGAAAAGGTGATAGAAAGATGTATCCTCCCTTCACTCAAGGGCATGGATTCACCTCGTCCCATGGCAGATGTTTTGAATGAGATATAATATATTTTTATAGGAAATGGTATTGAAATTGAAATAACACCTAGAATATCTAGGGGGGGCTAAAATAACAATTTGCAAACCCTCCTAAGTAAATCAATTTCATTAATTCATTCCTTAGTACAATTAAGAGAGGAGTGGACCCAATTCCTAAGGAATAAATGTCCTATGAATTCACTTTTGAACAATTAATATTTAGGTGCATCATACGAATATCTTCTCGACATGAGGTATGGTCAGCTTACTTAGGTGATAAATCACATGGTTGACCATGACCATGGTAAAAGGAAAATTTTGATTTAGAATATTCTTTTAAAAGGAAAAGAAAAGGAATAAAGAAAAGAAGTTGAAAAGTTCATAATTTCCAAGAAAGGAAGTCAATAAGTTAGAAGATAGTTATGAGCTAAAAATATATAAAAAAGAGTGGACTATTTGTGTAAAGGGATTTTGAATGTTGATACTTTGTAAACTCTTTTATAATATTTTAATGATAATAAGCACTCATGGCCAATCTTGGAGGAGGAGAATTGGTGTCTAGTCATGTGTATGTGGAGAACTCTTTCTAGTGTTTTTGTTGTTAATGGGATCAATAGAAGACTGTATCTTTCTTTTGTATACTTTGATGAATGAAGGTAACAATTATTTCTTTGATTTTTTGAAATTGGTGAATGTGAGGTCATGAATGGTAATATAGTAACATAGTTATCTTATTTTTCATTCATGTTCATCTCTCTCTCTCTCTCTCTCTCTCTNGTGTGTGTGTGTGCGCGCGCGCGCGCGCGCGCACGCGCGTGCGCACAGACACGTGCACTTTTTTATAAATAGATTTGTGTTCCCAAAATACAAATAGAAATATATAACTAATATTATATTCATTGGTTAAAATATGATCCTAATCTAAAATAGGTAAAATAGGATTGCACTATGCATACAGATTAAAATAAATCTGCATTTTGTGTTGGAATACTAAGAGGGGGGGGGGGTTGAATCAGTATGAGCACTTTATACCACTTTTAACTACAATATATAAAATTGAACTTTATTAGCAATATATTATCAATGTATCATCTATGATTTCATTCAGTATATCATGAGCATATAAACATAATCAGCATCATACCAACATCACATCAAATACAAAGTACACTAGAATTTACGTGAAAACTCAAATGGGAGAAAACCACCAAATGCTTTATTATATATCAAAGAATACATTCATTGGAAGCACCAACTTCCTAATTCTCCAACTGCAACTGGAAGGAGGTTACAACCCCCTAATTCTCAGGCTCCAACCTGAAGGATGCTATAACTCCCTGAATTCTTTGGCTCCAACCATAAGGAGGCTACAACCCCTTATTCTCAGGATCCAACCTGAAGGAAGCTCCAACTCCTTGTGTTCTCCGGCACCATCCGAAAGGAGGATACAACCCCCTTTCCTTGCCCCATCCTACTGCCTTGAAATATAAGTGCATACCAATTGTCACTACTACATTCACTACCACTGTCACTGCCACTGTCACTGTCACTACCACTGTCACTGCCACTGTCACATCAACCTGTAACATTTCAAACTGTCACTGTATGCAACATGTCACTGTCAACCTGTCATTGTATCCAACCTGTCACTCTCAACCTATCCAACTTGTCTATTTCATCGATACTCACCCAGATCCTCTCACATGGATCATATACCAAGGACACCTCTCAAATATATGTCCAACATCACCAACATACCATCACAATATATGTGTATCAACCATGTACCAATGCATGTACCAAACCATCAACATGTACCATACCAAGCATCAATTGTGTACCACAACAAGTGCATCAACCATGCACCAAAACCTATACCAAATCATGCATCAACCATGCACCACAATTGTACCAAATTGTGCATCAACCATGCACCATAACCTATATCATATGCCTCAACCATAAACCATGTACATCAACACCATACCAAGTACAAATCTTGTCCCATACCATGTATCAACCATGTACATCAACCATATACCATATCACTTAATCATTGTTGGTTTTGGATCCTGATTATCTTCTTGATTCAAAGGTCTTTGTTTTCAGCCATGGTTATACCCCATGAAGAATTTACACCCTGGAAGAATGTACACTCCTCCACACAAGTTTTTTTCCCTAGAAGGAAACCCTCTTTTATGAGGGAAATGTATTGAGGCTATGTATCATTGTGGATATTGTATTCTGAGAGAGGATATTGTGAGAGAAAGAAGAGGAAGTTGCAGCGGGTGTGTTTTAGGTTGTATCCCTTCATTTGTTGGATAATAATAAAGGAAGAACCTGGAAATTTCTCTGGTGGACGTAGCCCACACTGGGTGAACCACATGTATCTGTGTCTCTATTGTATTGTGTATCTTTTGTGTTTTATTTCCACATTTGTTTTATTGTATTGCTCCATGATCCTATTTTTATAACAACTGGTATCAGAGTGAAAGGTAACTCACATGAAAAGAGGGTTCTTGGTTCAAGTGGGAGCAATGGTGGAAGATGGAAAGTTTAGGGTCGAGAAATTTAACGACCAAAACTACCAGTTATGGAATATGCAAATGGAAGATTATTTATATCATAAGGATATATTCCTGCCATTGGGTGGAATAGCAAAGAAGTCGACGACCATGAAGGACGAAGAATGGGACATTCTTGACAAAAAGGCTCTAGGAACAATACGGCTGATCCTGGCAGCGTCGGTGGCTTTCAATATTTAGAAATAAAAGACAACGAAGGAGTTGATGGACGCATTGGATAAACTATATGAAAAATCCTCAGTTTCCAATAAGGTATTTCTAATGAAGAGATTATTTAATATGAAGATGTCAGAAGGTGGGTATGTTTCATATAATTTAAACGAATTTAATACGGTTACTAATCAACTAAGTTCTATAAAAGTGGACTTTGATGATGAGGTTAGGGATCTTCTAATATTGTGTTCATTGCCAGAAAGTTGGAACGGCTTGGTCATGGTTGTAAGTAACTATGTCTCTGGTTCAAACACTTTAAAATTTGATGATGTTTTTGGTGTTATCCTTAGTGAGGAAATGTGATGGAAAAGTACATGTGAGACATTAGGTAACGCATTAAACATGGAGAATGGGGGAAGACAAAAGGATAGAGGAAAGGGATCAGGGAACCGAGGGAATTCTAGGAAGGGAATATCCAAATACAGATAGAGTGTTGGAATTGTGGAAAGAAAGGACATCTGAAGAAAGACTGTAGAGCTCCAAATAAACAAAGAGATGGACAGAGGGAGAAAAATCAGGAAAAAAATGTAACAGGTGATGTGTTACAATATGCTTTGATTCTTTCTGTAAATAATATTTATGAGTCTTGGGTAGTAGATTCTGGGGATTCATTTCATGCCACACCCCATAGGAAACATTTTCTAGATTATGTTCAAGGTGATTTTGGACAAGTTCATTTGGTTGATGATGCACCATGCAAAATTGTTGGAATGGGAAAGGTAAAAATAAAGCAAAGGAATACGGTTGTTGAAAGAGATAAGACATGTTCTAGATCTAAAGAAAAATATAATTTCAATGGGGCAGTTGGAAAGTGAAGGTTGTATATCAGGATGAGTCACATGTGAGTGTTGGGGGCCTGTTGGCCCTTGGTTATGTATTAAGGAAGAATAAATACAAAGTACGAAGTGCACGGAAGGAAAATAAACTGAGGAAGGGTCGAAGTGGTTAAAGAAGCAGAAAAGAAGGAATGAAGTAAGGAAAAGCAAGTCGTTGAAAGAGAATATCAAGGAAGATAAAGCATCAAAGAATATGGATCATGGACAACTCAGAAAGTGGAAGAATACACCAACGGATACTTTGGAGCACCTCAAGGAAAATAAGGAAGGATAGGCTGGCGAAGCCCTGAAAACACGGGTCATGTGGACCTAGGGTTTTGACACCTAGACTTCAGTCTAAGGTTGTCCAAGAGTCATGTAATGGATAAATAAAGGTCTATAAGAGTCGAGAGGGTTGGTATATGGCTATGATTATTGTTGATTATCGTTGTTGTTGTTATTGGTGATAGCAATATTGAGTCTGTATTATGGATCTTCAGATGGGTGCGAAGATCAACCCTGCAGTTGTGTGCGTAGGGAGGGGAGATAAAGAGAGAGAAAGAAAAAGATATTTGCAGCTAAGTGCGCAGATAGAATTGTATGTTTTCATCTAATATATAAAGAAACACAGTTCTATGGATGTATCCCTAGGGAGAGGGTGAACCACGTAAATATTGTTGTTCTTTGTGGTTGATGATGTGCTATTTGTTATCTGTTATATTGTTATTGCATGGTTGTTTTCCTTATTAAGGATAGAAGGTATAAGATAACTTTGTGAAGATAAGTATAAGATTGTTAAGGGATCTCTAGGTTATATTGTGTTGTTGTTTTGGATTCACTTTGCATTTCCTCTAGTTGTAGACACATGTGTCGTGCAACCCCCCTATTGCTACTTCGGGTGAGACTTCATCTGCTTCGCAGGTGTTTCCAAAAGGGCCATTAATTAGGGCTTGTTGGTGTGATGTTAGATTTGAACCTTGGGTCTGCCCCTGTGCCAACAAATGGTTCTATTGCTAGGACCGAGATATTTTTGAGGGAATGTCAAGGTGGTTTCCATCAAAGACAGAAATTCAGAACTGGATAGAAGAACAAGAAAGGGAGTTCATCGTAGCTAAGAACAAGAACCCTAGCATTAGTACAGAAGACTAGTTGGGGAGGTACAATTTTACGGATGTTCATGAAATTTTCTTTACATGAGTTCATAAGGAGTTATATGAGTGGTTAGCCAGTCTAGCAGACACGCAGTTTGAAATTGGATCTAGACCACATGTGGTTTGGACAACGGAATTGATCAAGAAGGTCAAGAGAGTTGATAATGTTGTGTTTAGAGAAGTAGATCTCTGGTTTGATAGCACTATTGGAGGGTACATTACTGAGTTTTATATTGACAGAGTGGAATCATATAGTCAAGCAGAGAGATGTTTCTTTAAGGGATCTAGAGGAAAGTTTCTACACTTCTTGAAGCTAAATATTAAGATGTTATTGCATGAGAAGAATATTTTGAAGATACAGTAATTAGTGGATTTTAAAGCTAATGTTCAAGAATTCAGACAACGATAGTGACACAGAGGTTGGACACATGCGTAGTGGGAGGTCGTTCAGAGAGGTTCATCTTGTGAACCTATTTAAGAAGAATTATGGAGGCAAGGGATTCTACAATGGAGAAGAAGCAGATCTAACAGACGAAGAGTACTCAGAGTCTGCAAGGTCATAGGAAGTAAATACTAAATAAATTCGTTAAGAAGAACCAGAAACTTCAACTACCGCACCTACTGTCGAAGTAAGTATTATTACTCCTCTTTTTTTTTTAGTAGCATTAAGTATTCAAAGTAACCAGAGTAATCAGAGCACTCAGAGTACTGTTGCAATCAGTTTAGTACATACTTAGTCAAGAAACCAAGGAAATTATATGGTAGATGAGATGAGGTTACCTATCTTTAAAGGAGATGGATCTAAAGATCCTGACCAGCACTGCTTCTTATGCAAAGTTGCATGGAGCATTAAGCAAGTCACTGACAAATCTATTAAGAGAGATCGGTTTAGTACTACCTTGAGGGACCGCGCACTGAGCTGGTATATGAAGTTTTCTTCAGGACCTGGATAGCCTAAACCGTTGAATGACATTAAGACTGCATTAAGTACAGAATTAAAGAAGCCTAAGTTGGAGTCACAGTGCATTACAGAGTTGAAGGAAAACATGCAGAAGGTGACTGAACCTGTTTCGGATTTTGATCAGAGGTTTAAGACTCTGACAGGTCGTTTGATTTTTCAGATCCCAGATGAACAGAATAAGGAATGGTTCATCGTTGCCCTCCTGCCACATATCAGAGTTCCTATGATGCAACAGAAGGTCACTTCGCAGACTGAAGCTCTGGATATAGCCATGAAACTAGAAGCAACCCCTGTAGGAGAATCCAGTCCAGGTATGAGCCAAATTTCAAATCAATTAACTAGTCTATATTTACAGGTTGAAGATATGAAAAAGGAAAAAGGAAAGGAGAAAAGAGAAGATATCTGGTGTATCAGATGTAAAGAAGAGGTCCATGACAAAGAGCATTGTCCTTTATTTAATGAATACTTGGCCTCTGGAGTTCCTAACCCTTTGAAGCAGGCTACTCTACCATGGTGTGAGGTATGTAGAAATAGGCATCACCCTGGTGAATTTTATTACATGCATAAATATGTCCATGCACCTACCAATATTTATTGCACATTCTGTAAGTTTGTGGGGCATGATGAGAAGGATTGTAGGGCTTATGATCTCATGCATGAAAGGTCAAGGGATACATATAGAATTTAAGGAGAAATGCAGTCAGAAGGAAATAATACGCAGTTCAATTCCCCAGGAAGAGGAAACTTCAACCCTCGCGGTGGATTCAGAAGAAGAGGACGAGGAGGAGGAATGGGTTGAGGTCGAGGTTAGATCATTTGCTATAACTGTTCCCAACAAGAACATTTGGAAATGGATTGTCAGAACCATTGTACTACTTGCAACTACTGTAATTCATTTGGCCATATCATTGAAGATTGTATCGTAGTGTTAGCTAAACTTCAGGAAAGA
Source organism: Picea engelmannii (assembly GCA_009831015.1). Lineage (NCBI taxonomy): Eukaryota > Viridiplantae > Streptophyta > Pinopsida > Pinales > Pinaceae > Picea > Picea engelmannii. Next base: position 171,062 of record ML809408.1, read on the forward strand.
CGAGGTGGAAAACAATAAGTACAACTAATATCAGCTAAACCTCACGGTGAGGATCCTAGAGTCATTTTTATTACTAGAGGAGGCGCTCTTATAGGAGAATATAGGGTGAATCTAGGAAAGACTACAGATGGATCAAGGATCAGAAAAGTTGTAGAGAAGACACAACTGTTTGATCCAAGGAAAGAAAATCATACATTTGAAGAAGTAAGAAGAGAATTTGTAGGAGAACAGGATTCTTCATCTAGAGCACAACCAGAAGTAAAGGAATGTGAAATGCCTCCATCATTTTATCAGTCTTCCCTAGCTAGACAAGGAAAAGAGGTAAGCAAGCTTATGGACTTCTTGTATACTTGCATCAATTTGATTAAAGATGAAAAAGATGTGTAGGAACTACAACACTTAATAAGACAGTATGAAGTTGGGAGAATAGATCCTCTGTTAAGTAGAGTTGTGAATAAAGTATCTAGGAAAAGGAGGACAAACAAGGAACTACATCTTAGTGCTCAGATTGGAGACTACGACATAGAATATGTGGTCCTCGACTTGGGATCGGAAGTAAATGTTATGACGAAGCAGAATTGGGCATTGATGGGAAAACCTAAGTTGATTTACTCCCATATTAGGCTTAGGATGGCTAATCAAAAGGTGGTGAAACCCTTTGTAAGACTAGAGCATGTCCTTGTGGACATCGACGGAGTGAGGAAATTTGCATATTTTGAAGTGATTGAGATAGTTGATGATAGTTGCCCCTACCCAGCATTGTTAGGAATTGATTGGGATTTCAACAATTCGACTGTTGTTGACCTAAAAAAGAGAAGAATGAAATTTTAAGGTGATGGACTTAAGGTCATTGCACCTCTTGATCCTGATGAAGTTCACAGATAAACAGAACCAGTAAGAGAAGAAGACAATGCCTGCGAGCTAGAAAACATCTATAAACTGATAGCAGGGCAATGGGATTACATTAATCCTACAGCAGATGGAAATCTAAGTTGGCGAAGTGAAATTGCATGCTCATCAGATTCAGAAGAAGCATTGGAAAATTGGCAGAATGGAATGTATGAAGTCTCTACATGGAGGTGTGTCAAATTGACCAGAGCAGTTCGATGGATCGGCACAGAAGTAAGTAACCTTTCTACATTTGATGGCTTGAATCATTTAGAGACATTTCTAGTTGAATTTGAAGGAATTGTACCATTACAACAGAGGTTGTTAGCACTATATGAAGCCTTGATAGAAACGCCAGCTAGATGGTGGGGAACACATAGGAAGAACATCACAGAGTGGGTACAATGTCACACCTTGATGACAGTTCGCTTTTCATACCAAGCTAAAGGTTGTGAAGTTCGATACACAGGTCCGAATTGTCCCAAGGACCATGTGCGAAGTTGTGAGGAAGCCTGGAGCACCATTCCTAAATAATAGTGGGTACATAAGTGTAAGTTTTAAACCTGTGAAGTAAAGCATTGCATATATATTCTTAAGAAAAACATAATTTAATCAATGGCTCATTCACATAGTACACAGAGATTTATACTGGAAACCCTCAATCGGGAAAACCTTTCTTATATTCATTATATCGAATTTCACCATTCACTATACAATATATATAATGTTTTTAGGTATTTCATAGATACCAAAACCGTAATCCCTAAAACCGGGATTACTTTTAGTAAACCGCTAAAAATAGAAAAATCCTCTAAAAAATAGCAAAAATTGCCCCAAAAAAAAAAATTGGGCGCTGCCCTGAACGTTGCACGTAACCAGGGTGGGCATACCTGCCCCCCCTGGGAACCCCCTAGGAAAGCACCCGGTGCACACGGCATAAATAGAGCGCTAGTACAAGGGATCGTCAGACGCAGTTGTCATATCTGACGTGCCCACACACACACATGCAAAGAATATAACACATACCCAACAATAAGTTCATTAACACTTTGGATACTATGCCTATCAATTGGTATCTTCAAGCAGAATTGTTCCTCACCACTATAGATTGGTATGGAATGACCCATAACTTTATAACTACATTCCTATTTGAAATTCAGTACCCTATAGTACATCAGGCTTTACAAATTGTAAGAGAGAAGGTCTTTGAAGAGGCACCTAACCTCCCTTTTGCACAAGAAGAAGATGAATGGACTGCACCTCTTCAAAAGTTACAGGGTTGTTATAATATTAATGTTGATGACAATGATGACCCTAGGGATGTAAACATTGCAGAAACTGAAGTTCAGAGAGACATAGAAGGGCCATGGATTGAATTACCTTTTATTGGACGGCTTATTAAAATTAAGAAGGTTAATATTAGAACAGAGCAAGCACCTAAGTTGGAAAATGTTGGAGACTATTGGGATGATGCTACTATTGATAAGATTACAGAACTACTACATGAGTATCAGGACTTGTTTCAAACCAAGTTCACATACATGAAGGGCATAAAAGGACCCATGGGACAAATGAAGATTCCTTTGAAACCAGATGCAAGGCCAATCGAGAAGAGACCTTACAGACTAAATCCAAAGTACAAGAAGAAAGTTAATATTGAATTAGATAGAATGATGGAAGCAAGAATCATAGAACCAGTTGAAGAATCTGAATGGATCAGCCCTATGGTGGTCCAAGATAAGAAGTGAGGAGAAATCAGAATCTATGTAGTTCTAAGGAAACTGAATGATGCATGTTTACATGATCCATTTCCTACACCTTTTACTGATGAGGTCCTATATAATGTAGGAGGACAAGAATTCTATTCATTTACAGATGGATTTTCAAGCTATCACCAGATCAAAATTGCTAAGGAGGATAGGAATAAGACCATATTTTCAATAGAATGGGGCTCTTATGAGTACATTGTGATGCCTTTTGGTTTAAAGAATGCACCAACCATCTTTTCCAGGGTGGTAGTTGAAGCATTTAAGGATTTTTTACACAAGTTTTTAGAGGCATACTTTGATGATTGGACCATTTTTAGCCTACTAAAAAATCATATTGAATGTTTGAGATTAATGTTAGATAAGTGCAGGCAATGTCAGATTGCCCTGAATCTGAAAAAGTGTATTTTCTTCTCACATTTTGGAGTGTTGTTAGGACACATTGTATGTAAACAAGGGTTGTTGGTAGATCCACCCAATATTGCTATCATTGTTGATCTACCTCCCCCTACTTTAGTTAGACAGTTGTGCATTGCATTAGGACACACTGGATACTACAAAAAGTTCATTAAGGGCTACGCACAGATAACAGCATCTATGGAGAAGATATTAAAAAAAGATAGTAAGTTTCAATGGATAGAGGAATGCCAGCAGAGCTTCGACGCACTAAAGAAGAAAATGGTCACTACACCTATTTTGATTTTCCCAGATTGGAGTAAGGAATTCAATGTTCATGTCGATGCTTCATCCATTGCATTAGGAGCATTTTTAGCATAGCCAGGTGCAGAAGATATTGACCACCCTATAGCCTCTGCGAGTAGGAATATTTCTACCTCTGAAATAAATTATACTACCATTGAAAGAGAAGGCTTAGATATGGTATACGTGATGCATAATTTTAGACACTACTTGTTGGGAGGACATTTTAAGATGTTTAATGATCATTATGCATTGAAATACTTAGTCAACAAGCTAGTGTTGGGGGGGAGAATATGTAGATGGCTATTATTATTCCAGGAATATGATTTTGAGATTGTGGTCAATCCAGGGAGAATGAATAAGGGACCTGACCACTTATCCAGGTTAGAACATGGAGAGGAACCTACTAGTTTGGATGATACACTACCAAATGCACAGTTGTTGGCCATCAAGAAATCTGATGTTCACTTCACCGAGATAGTCCACAGGAATGGCACCTCACAAATACAAATTCATTTAGAAGAAACAGTTGGTAGTCCGCACTACAGATTTTCAACTTATAGTTAGATAGTTATACAAGATGGGACCAGATGAGATCTTGAGGAGATGTGTTATGGAGGAAGAATGAATATTGATTTTAGCAGAAGCACATGAAGGCTTCATAGGAGGACATTATGCAGGGAAAGAAACAACGCAAAAGTTTCTCAGAGCTGGCCTCTGGTGGCCCACTTTACATAAGGATGCTAAGGAATACTACAGAGCCCGCAAAGTATGTCAAAGGATAGGGAAGCCTTCTAGAAGGGATGAAATGGCTTTAGCACCTCAGCTAACTTTACAAGCCTTTGAGAAATGGGATATTGACTTTGTGGGACCTATCAACCCACCAGGAAGGTGCACAGGAGCTCGATACATCATCACTACTACAGAGTATTTGACCAGATGGGCAGAAGCAAGAACAGTTAAAGACTGTAGTGCAACTACAACTGCGTGATTCATCTTTGATGATATCAGAACCATATTTGGATGCATGAAGATCCATATGAGTGATCAACATACACACTTCATTAACAAAACCATTGAAGCCTTGACTCAGGATTTTGAAGTTCACCATTAGAAGAGCACACCATACCACCCATAGGAGAATGGTACATTCAAATCTTTCAATAAGATATTGGAGACAATGTTGACCAAGATTTTCATTGTTAATAGAGATGATTGGGATCTACGAATTCTAGTAGTGTTATGGGCTTATCGAACTACTTGCAAAAATTTAACAATGCAGACTCCCTTTAAGTTAGTTTATGGCCTGGAAGCAGTGGTACCTATGGAATATTTGGTTCCCAACTTAACAATTGCAGCATTTACAAGAATGTATGATACTAGTGATGTTCAAGACATGCTCCCGTAGTTGAACGAATTAGAGGAAGACATGTTTATTGCAGGATTTCATCAGTAGGTACAAAAAGAATGAGAAAAAGCTTACCATGACAGACATATCAAGAGGAAAGCATTTAAACAAGGATATTTTGTACTGTTATATGAAATCAAGTTCATGAAGCATCCAGGGAAGTTCAAGACACATTGGCTTGGGCCGTTCAAAGTTGCCTATGTTACAGAAGGTGGAGTTGCATAGTTGAAGACTCTTAACAGAGACTAGAAGGATGGTCTAGTAAATGGGCGCCGGTTGAAATTGTATTGTGACAATCAGTTGCCTCAAAACTCTCAGTGAAAGCAAAAGAAGAAGGTTCTAGGTACCAAGTGCAATTGAAATTGGGTACCAGACACAAAAAAGGTAGTCTACACATGATAGGGAGGGAAAAAGAAGAAATCACAGGTTGCTCTGTGCAGTCTGCAGTCGAAGTAAAGTAGAAGGCTCAATATTGCAGTAGCTCAGGACGGGTCACATGTGAGTGTTGGGGGCATGTTGGCCCTTGGTTATATATTAAGGAAGAATAAATACGAAGTATGAAGTGCACAGAAGGAAAATAAACTTAGGAAGGGTCGAAGTGGTTAAAGAAGCAGAAAAGAAGGAATGAAGTAAGGAAAAGAAAGTCGTTGAAAGAGAAGATCAAGGAAGATAAAGCATAAAATAATATGGATCGTGGACAACTCAGAAAGCGAAAGAATACACCAACAGAAACTTTGGAGCACCTCAAGGAAAATAAGGAAGGACAAGCTGGCGAAGCCCTGAAAACATGGGTCATGTGTACCTAGGGTTTTGTATCTAGGGTTTTGAAACCTAGACTTCAGTCTAAGGTTGTCCAAGAGTCATATAATGGATAAATAAAGGTCTATAAGAGTCGAGAGGGTTGGTATATGGTTATTATTATTGTTGATTATTGTTGTCGTTGTTATTGGTGATAGCAATATTGAGTTTGTATTCTGGATATTCAGCTGGGTGCGAAGATCAACCTTGCAGCTGGGTGCGCAGGAAGGGGAGATAAAGAGAGAGAAAGAGAAAGAGATCTACAGCTAAGTGCGCATATAGAACTGTATGTTTTCATCTAATATATCAAGAAACACAGTTTTGTGGATGTATCCCTAGGGAGAGGATGAACCACATAAACCTTGTTGTTCTTTGTGGTTGATGTTGTGTTATTTGCTATCTGTTATACTTTTATTGCATGGTTGTTTTCCTTATTAAATATAGAAGATATAAGCTAACTTTGCGAAGCTAAGTATAAGACTGTTAAGGGATCTCTGGGTTATATTGCGTTGTTGTTCTAGATTCACTTTGAATTTCCTCTGGTTGTAGACACCTATGTCCTGCAACCTCCCTATTGCTACTTCGGGTGAGACTTCATCTACTTCGTAGGTGTTGCCGAAAGGGCCAGTAGTTAGGGATTGTTGGTGTGTTTTTAGAGTTGAACCCTGGGTCTTCCCATGTGCCAACAATCTACCAAGTTATGTAGACCCCCTGAACGATACTCTCCTTCATTGTATTATTTATTATTGATTGATTCTACTGAACCAGAATGTTATGAAGAGGCAATGCAGGTAGACACTAAAAAGAAGTGGGAACAAGGAATGAAAGAGGAAATGGATTCCCTGGTAAATAACTAGACTTTAGATTTGGTTCAGTTTCCTGCAAGAAAAATAGCATTGCAGAATAAATGGGTTTACAAGTTGAAGGAAGAAGATGGAGGAAAAAAGTGGTACAAGGCAAGACTTGTTGTAAAGGGGTTTCCACAAAAGAAAGGTATAGATTTTGATGAAATTTTTTCTCCTGTTGTTAAAATGACTTCAATTATGACTATTTTAAGTCTTGTGGCAGTAGAATATTTGCATTTTGAATAGTTAGATGTAAAAATATATTTTCTCCATGGGGATTTGGAGGAAGAGATTTATATGTAGCAGCCACAGGCGTATGAGGTCAAAGGAAAGGATAATTTGGTATGCAAGTTGAAGAAGAAATTGTATGGCCTAAAGCAAGCTCCAAGGCAGTGGTATTTGAAGTTTGACATGTTTATGAAAGAACAAGGTTATAGTAGATGCCATTCTTATCACTGTGTCTATTTTAAAAGGCTAGAAAATGGAATCTATATTATCTTGATATTGTATGTAGATGACATGCTTGTTGCAGGGTCTAATATGCAGGATATAAATGTTCTCAAGAAGAAATTATCTAATTCATTTGCGATGAAGGATTTGGGTGTTGTAAAGAAAATCCTTGGTATGAGAATAACAAGAGACAGGAAAAATCGCAAATTGACATTGTCTTAGGGTGAGTACATAGAGAAGGTGTTGGAGAGGTTTAGACTGCATAATGCAAAACCATTTAGTACACCTTTGGCCATCCATTTCAAATTAATTAATTAAATGTGTCCCAAGACATAGGAGGAGATATAATACATGTCCAGGGTCCCTTATTCATCAACAGTTGGTAGCTTGATGTATGTGATGGTTTGCACAAGACCAGATATTTCACATACAGTGGGAGTTGTGAGCAAGTATATGAACAATCCAGGTAAAGAACAGTGGGAAGCAGTAAAGTGGATTCTCAGGTATTTTAAAGGTACTACCACTCATGCATTATTTTTTGGAGGTTCAGACACTATTCTACAGGAATATGTTGATTCAGATATGGCAGGTGATAAAGATAGCAGGAGGAGAACCACGGGGTATGTTTTTACTATAGGTGGAAATGTAGTAAGTTGGATTTTGAAACTGCAAAAGGTTGTTGCACTTTCAACAACAGAGGCAAAGTATGTTGTTGCTATAGAGGCTAGTAAAGAGATGATTTGGTTACAGAGGTTTATGGAGGAATTGGGAAAGAAGCAGGAGAATAGAAGGTTGTACTGTGACAGTGACAGTTCCATTCATATTGCAAAGAAATCATCCTTCCATTTGAAGACTAAGAATATATAGCTCAGGTACCATTTCATATGATCCATCTTGGAAGATGGACATTTGAAGTTGGAAAAGATACACACTAGCCAGAATCCTGCAGACATGTTAACTAAGGGAGTAACCAGGGAGAAACTAAGTTCTTGCTCAGTTTTAGTTGGTATTCAAGCATGAATATGAAGATGAGAAATTTTCCACATCCAAGAAGGATCATAATCCAGCGGATACAATAGTGTTGCAGTTGTTGAGATCAATCTCCAAGTGGGAGATTGTTGGTTGTGGAGCCTGATTATCTTCATGATTCAGAGGTCTTTGTTTGCAGTCATGTTTATACCCCATGAAGACTTTACACCCTGGAAGAATGTACACTCCTCCACGTGGGGGAGTGCAGGGGGGGAGTTACCCCCCCTGCAGGGTCTGAGGTCAAGCGGGCCTCGGGCAGGGGTTCGAGGGTGAAGTCCTCGAAGGAAAAATTGCCTTATAAATGTATATTGTAATTTCATAGTAAATATAGATTATTCATTATAATTTCAAGGATCTGACAGTAGAAGTTATGTTAGGGTTTTTTTCCCTAGAAGGAAACCCTCTTTTATGAGGGAAATGCATTGTGGTTATGTATCATTGTGAATATTGTATTCTGAGAGAGGAGATTGTGAGAGAAAGAAGAAGAAGTTATAGTGGGTGTGTTGTAGGTTGTATGCATTCATTTGTTGGATAATAATAAAGGAAGGACCTGGAAATTTCTATGGTGGACGTAGTCCACACTGGGTGAACCACGTATATATGTGTCTCTATTGTATTGTGTATCTTTTGTGTTTTATTTCCACATTTGTTTTATTTTATTGTTTTGCGATCCTATTTTCTAACAATCATTCCATACACCATGTACCATAGGATATATCAAGTAAGTGTTATCAATGGTGTACCTCAACCAAGTACCAACATCACCAAGAGATGTATCTCATACATGTGTTTTCATATGCAAGTGTAATCCTCAACAATGTATCAGTATCAATGACAACCATACACCATGTGTTAATGCTTCAAGAGTATACCAAGAATAAGCCTCAATCATATAACATCATCACCATGTAACCAAACCAGATACCAAGATACCAATACAACCAAGATGTACTACTACTCAATGTACCATACCAATATCACCAAGATGTACCATGTATCAACAAGATATGCCTCTCAAGCATGTTCCATACCATCACCAAGCATAATATATAATCACATAAGCATATATGTGACATGTAGTTGACCTGATGTACTATAACACTAACATGTAACTCTTCCACATCCTTCAGTAGCTCAGTACCAACATTTCCCTCAAATTTTCCTTAGCCTCATGGGACTAAGACTCCTTGTTACGTGGGGCCTCATGTGATGTCACTTAGGAAACCTACGGAGGTGCCTTGTTTGACACCCTCAAGCTAACCCATGAGGTCCTGCCAAATTAAGGTTACATAGAAACCCTAGCACTCTGCAACTCTGAAACTTTTTCTCTTGCCTCGCACTTTCTTTGTTGCCTCAAACTTGTCGTCAAATTCACCAATAGACCAAAATACTAGACCATAAAATTCTCACAAGATATATATTCATTGTAAGTGTGTGTGTCAAATGAATGTCTCATGATGTGTATTTATAATTTTTCTAGGTAACATATTTCCTTATTCTTAGGGCTTCTTGACCATTCTTCGAGGCTTCCAACATTGCAAGGAAATATGTCCCTAACCGTGAGGAACCACGTTGTCTACCACCTATCACCGGAAACGGCATGACAAGGACTATCCATGTATGAGTGTCTTTCCTGCATTTCCATTTTCCATATTCCTCAACCAACTTTAGGTACCATAACCACACCTTTGGGGGATTCATGTAGACTTCACCAAATGCACCCATCACATTTGTTGGCATCAACCACTCCATCAATGACAACTAAATCACCATAAATATCAACCATATCTCTAGGGATTCTAGGATTCTCCAAGGGTTGAAATCAATCTCTAAGGGTTGACATCAATGACAACCAACTGTCCAACAATCTCCCCCTTTTTTATTGATGGAAACACCAACATTTATGGTAACATTCATGCTCTAACATTCATGCCCCCCTTGTGACCATTTCTCCTCATCAATGTTTCTCACTCTCCCCCTTTGATATTAATGGAAAAGGGTCTCTCTTCATGGGGATGGTCCCCCTGTCTTCATGCATCTGTTCTCTCTCTCTCTCTCTCTCTCTCTGTTTCCATGTATTTTTTCTTTCTCTTTACATGTTTCTCTCCTCATACTATTATTCTCTTGTGACTTTCCATGAAAGTATACCTTCCTTGAACAATCCTTCTCTGAATTCATGCGCTTGACTCTTCTTATCTTTCTCTTTCTATCCCTTTGACATCATGGGAAAAAAAATAACTCCCCCTGTCGATATGTCTCCCCCTATCTATATGCTACTGATCTTCCTTTTTTAATATCTTGATTATTTATCTTCCCTTGATTTCTTTGGAAGATGTCATATAGATCAATGTAGGGAAACTTGTAAGTGTTTTCTTTCCTCTCTTCCAGTGCTTGCTAATTTTCCATTGGTGCTTCCTCTTGTAACTCTCTAACATATATAAAAATAATTCATTACTTGATTTCATAATTCACTTGTCATATTCACTTGACCATATTGTTCAATGATTTTCTTCTGATGATTCAACTTCTACTGACTATTTCTCTTTCCATGTTATGTTGTGCCTTTTACTGCTTTCCTTTCTATGACCAATTGATTCCACTTATTCCAATTGTATATGCATGGATATGTATCTTATCTTAATCATGTTATATGTACCTGCTAAGAATCCATATATGTTCATATGTCACAAATTGTCCATAACTTTGCTACTCAATTGTCCACAATGTTGACCCATCTATCATTGTACTATCATGAAGGCTTCACGAGTGCAACTAATCATTGTATATTATTTTTTCTTCAAACTGAATCAAATGTGTCCATTGATCTTCTCTATCTTCAAATCAACCTCTACATGTATAGAACAACTTGTACTGAAGATATCCCTACCTAAACTTATGCATGTGTAATTGCCAACTGATACATGTGTAGGAAAACTACTTCTCAACTAATCAATATTTCATTATTTACTTATGCTATCTGAATTCTCTGAATCTGTCTCTACAAATACTTCAATATTCTCCAAGGATGGTTCTCTGAAATGTAGCAACTACTGCACTGACTCTCCTTGTTCAAAATTCATATTTACTGGGAGTATCCAATCCGGGTGGCTCAAAAAAATACTCGCTTTGATGCAGAGTAATATTCCTCTTCGTCTATGGACTCATCATATTTTCGAACTCTAACTTCTTCATTTCTTCCTATATTGATATTGCACTACAATTCTTGAAAGTACAATCTCTTAGGCATGTTCTTCATTCACTTGTTCTTATTTTCTTTCTTGCATTACTGCAAATCTTGTGATCTCTAGGACATGATATGTATTCACCTATTCTTCTTTTTTTTCATTTCTTCTCCAAACCTTCATGTATCTCACATCTTCCTTTTTCCCTGTACATTTTTCTTTGTCTTGTACTATTTCCAATCCTGAGAGTCTAACTTCTTGATTCATCTAATCTTCCTTTACATGTTCTTGTTTTCTTTTCCAAAATTTCTTATATCTGATATCAGTGTTCTTTTTCATAGAAGTATCCATTGTGCTTCTACAATAATGAGTTATGTGACCATAATTATGTCATTTGTAACATAGAATGTTATGTGGGGCCACATAAGTATTTATTTCTTGAACATTTATTCCATAAGTCTTGCAATCTACAACTTTATGTCTGAAATTAGTACAATGAAAACAATGACCATAAAATAAATTTACATACCTGGGAGTGAATGATATTCTTTATGGTGTAGTCCTTATGAATTCCTTCCTTGGTTGATCATGATCATGATTGAAGCTTCTTTGTGTCTTGAATGTGGAGGGCCTTCCTCAAGATGTATCTCTATCATTTTTCTTTGATTCTGGCTAACCATAATTCCTTCCTTTGATTACTTATGCATGACTCTTACTCTTTTCCTCATTCTTCTTTTCTAGAAACTTGGAGTGCTTCTCTTCAACATTTTCTATGGACAATGTGGACGTCTTTGTCTCTTCAATGTTCTTGTTGAGTTTGACAATTTTGGCTCTCAATGTGACAACTTATTCTTCAAGCTTCTCAACCTATCCTTATTTAGTCATCATCTGACTCTTCATGACTTCTTTTGTTCACTTTTATTCTTCAAGTTGGATATTCAAGGAGATGATTTCCATTTAAAGTCTTCTCTATTCTTGACCAAATTATTCCTCAAGATAATTTAGGTCCTTTGTTCTTTTCTTAATATGATCTGTCAAAATATTCTCTCTCTTCTCTGCTTCCTTTCTTTCATATTCCAAACAATGCTTCTCTTCCATTTCTTCCTTTCTTAGTGTTGTTATTTCGTCTTCCAAACATTGATTTTCTTCCATCTGACTTTTGTATGTTTATTCAATCCTTCTAGATTCTTCTAGATGAAATTTTAGATTCACGATGACTTTTTGGGATTCTTCGAAACTTTTTTGAGAATGCTTCTTGAGTAATTGTTCCTCAAGGTACATTTTTTTATTCCTTTATTTTGTCAATTCATCCAAGGCATTGATTAATTATGCTTCAAGTTCTACTATGCCTTCTTCACAATCTTCTTCTTATGAATCTATCTGACATGATGAGAATATGTATTCTTGTTCTGTACCTGCACTTTCTTTAATAGGATCTGAATCTGTGATGGAAGATTCCTTGGAATAGATATTATGTAGCTTATCCCAAATTTCTTTGGCTAACGAAAATTTTCCCACTTTCTCTCTTACAGGATCAGGTAATCCTTCCCAAATGAAATCCATTGTTATTTTTTTGTTTCTTTTTAAATCCTTCTCGGTTGCAATCGCTGAGGAGAATTTCTATTTGTCAATATGGATTTCCAATTGTCTGAGGTAAATTCTTGATTGTTGGAGTGAATTACTTATTGTTGGGCGTTCAATTTCATAGTCGGGCATTCCATTTCATGCTTAGATGAATTTATACTCTTTCTGGGTCGATTTCCCTTACCTGGAAACCCAATACATTACTAGGTCAAATTTTATAACTCTTTGGGCATTTTTTTGTCACCCACCCAAGTCATACGGTCGTCTAATTGCTCCCAAGGAGGAAGCAACTACACATAGAGTCGACTGGATCAGTGAGTAGAGCGATTAGCTGAGAAAATTGTATGTGGGTAATTGTTGAGGCCACATATAAGTTGTAAATAGACATGGGCATGCCCTCCTATCACCGCTACTTAACCGCTCTTGAACTATATGTGTAGCTTGAGCTCAACTTTGAATTGAAGTAGGCTCGACTCAGTAGTGACTTGTTCAATTTTCAATGCATATATTGTGTGTGTGTGTGTGTGTGTGTGTGTGTGGTTCAAAATATTAAATAATTGAAGCATCAACCTCACATAATGTAAGAAAATAAATGAAGGAATGGGGAATAGGTTAAGCTAAGCTTGCCATAATAAGAAATTGTTCAACAATTAATTCTCACTATTTTAGAGGAACTTCACCCCAAGTCATGTTCTACTGCTACTTATGAGGAATTTAGATGACTTTTGACATAGGTTGAAAGTTTGAAACTTGGTGGGAAAATTATTTCTGGAATCTGATACACGAGCATGTCTTGGTAATTTGTTTGATAAAATATTTATAGATATTCCATTAATTGTGTGCATATTTCAATTTTCTCATTGTTGTTTAATTAATGAGCAATAACAACCATCAATGAAGATGCCACCTTTGTTGTTTATTTGAATTGTAGATCACTATACAAACTCATTTCAACAACATAAATTGCAAAGACACGGGGTGTATTAGTAATTGGCTTGGAACTCAATGGGTGGCTACATTGTTGAAGTATTGGCCCCGACACAATAAGAAAATAACACATCAAGAATTTATTGGATTGTTAAGGGTTCAACTCAATATCTCATTTATTTTTTACCATTGTTATATGGTTGTACCGTGTGTAGGAAAGTCTTAGCACAAAGTGTCAATAGAGACCTTATAGCCAAGAGAAGAAAAGAGATTATTGTATAGAGTAGAGGACAGAGGCCTAGTACCCTCCAAACGACCAATATATTGTACATGGAAAAAGGAACGGGCCTGACAATCTTGTTGGAGACCGAGCACTATGTACAAGCCTGAGAACAAAGATTAGAAGAAATTTCCGCACAGGTTCTGTGTTGGTGAAGTGAGTGGGATATAATTCTCTCGATGACGGATCATATGGTCTCATAGTAGTTGCATCATTAACTGTGACACAACTGCTAGAACTTTGAAGAGGAGATTTAAAAGTTCAACAAGGGTAAAGAAAACAGATATAAGTTGGAATACTTAAGGGTCAACAATGTTGAGCTTCGAGAAGAGAAGGAACGCTTGAAAGAGTAGGTTCATATGTTTAGTAAGAGGATGGTAGAGATGGAAAAGAAAATTGAGACCTATACCAAATTGTGTTTCTATTTCTCAAGAAGAAGTTTGAATAACATTGGGACACCCTCACATTGATCATGACAAATTAGGACAAGCATAAAGCATAGCTTGTACACCTTGGTGAGAAGATCATCCATTTCGACAGTTGGAAAGAAGGTAGGCTCACTCAGATGTTGGCACACCTACAACAAGAGTTGGTAGAGAAGGAGGAGGCCTCGGAGAAGATCCAAGAAACTGTTCAAGAGAACCAGAAATCAATCCCACCATCCATTTCCACTACCTCAACCAACACCATGATCGAGACCACTTCGATAAGTTCACATTCCTTTGATTTCTCTCCTGAGCATTTCAGTGAATTTGAGAATCATACCAGAGGCATTAGTTCCAATATCTTAAGGAAAATGGGCTATGATGGGCATGGGCTAGGCAAGAGGAGACAAGGCATATTATTCCCTACTGTAGTTGCATCATGGGTCAAGAATGAAGGATATGTTTTAATGGAAGAATTGAAAAATCCCATGACCACAAGACCATTTTCGTGAAGGTGAAAGATATACCAAAGTTGGCCTTATCTTCAAGAGAAACAATAGTAATAAGTGAAGGTGGTATCCCACTTCCACCTTGACCTTCTTTCGGTGGATTGAAGAAGGGCGGTGATGAGATAAGCTCAAAAATTCATCCTACACCTAAATTCATAGAAAGCAACAAGAAGAAAAAGAATACCAAGAGGTCTACCTTGAATAATACATTCCTTGTTTATCACTACTGCAAGAAGAGAGGCCATACCATAGATATTTATTGGTACGCAGAAGCATGCTCACATTTTGGAAAGAAAGGCCATTGTGAGGTAGCATGCTAGGAGAAGCAATTCATGTTCCACGAGCTTAATTTTCTTCATAATAAGAAGGAAAAGAAGACTTCTCTTACACAAAATCAAACTCAAAGGAACACAGAGAGGAGTATGTCGAGTAGTCCATACCATAGCGTCAAGAAATTTTGCCACCACTACAAGTTGATTGGACATTGGGAAGAAAAGTGTTGGTGGCTTCATTCAGAGCTTCACCCCATAAATTATACAACAAAGAGAAGAGTGTGGAGAGTGAATATTGTGGAAGATGAAGAGTGCCCTGCATCCCCAATCCAAGAGGTAGAAGTTGTCCAAGAAGAGGCAGCAATGCGGGAGGACATTAACACAACCAAGATAGACAACAAGTTGATACCAAGGGAATCCATAACTAGTTATTGTGTTCAATATTGCATCCAAATAACCCCTTCTTGGACATGTGCCAGAGAGTGTTGCACAGAGGTCAATGATCTTGGGGGTGTTTGGAGAACTCTGGAAGTGCTTGTAAGCATGTGCAAGCACTGGAAGGTTGTTTCTTTGATGAGAAGCAATTGATCCTCGTAGAGGAATGCAGCCACACTTCCCTTGAGGAGTTGTTGTGTGATGGCATCATGTTGGGGTCACACTTAGCAAGAACATCAGTATTCAACTTGGATTCAATGGTAGCCAAGATGGACTGTCTCCAAGATAGAGAGGGATATGGGAATGGATGTTGAGTCCAAATTTTGGATTTGGATATTTATCAAAGCTAAGAATCAGTGAGAATATCTCTACATTGTGGGAACAAGCGGGCCAAAACTAGATCCATATCCATATTCGAGGACCATAGTCAAAGCCAAAGTTAGAGTTGTAGCTAACAGCCAACATCAAAGCCACGTTCTAAAGAAACAAATAGAAATACATTGATCCAGATTGATTTCCTTAAGCTTTTGGAGACCAAAAATCCTCTCAATGGGGAGGTGTGATATGAAGTGGATCCAAACTAATGAATGGGTAAGACTCAGTTCCAGCAAGACAAACTGGAAATCTGTAAAGGGCATGTAAACTATGTAAAAAATAAGCAAATGTAAATTCAAATAAGACATTTTTTTGAGAATTTGATGAAATAAGAAAAAAATAATAGAGAAGCTTGAGGAATGGAGAGTGAAGAGCCATGTCTATTGGTATTCCCCCATCCCCCAACTCTCTTTGTTTCCTCATTCCCTCTCATTAGAAAAAGGTTATTTTTTCCATGAGAGGAAAACCAAAGAAATCCATGAAGGCGGTGTACCAAAGATTTAAGAAATAAAAAAAGATTGGATCCATTCGAATCTGGTTTTCCCAATTGGGGTTTTGAGGGTAAATATTCGTGTTCATTGTCACTGATTTCTATGGTTTTTGTTGAAGAATTTGTTTATATGGATGTGTAGATCAGATCTTATTCTATGTGGTTCATTATTGTCATTAAATTGTTGCTTGTAAATGAATTCTGATGGTGATGAAGAATCGTAGCAGCTACAAAATGTTTATTGTCTATTTTCAATCTGAGTATAAGATCGATGACTGATAGAATTTTTCAGTTGTTATTAGTTTGGAGGTTCTAAATTATTTTGTCTATTTCTCTCACCTGAAGGATGCCCTCTCACTCCCTGGACTCCTCCAGACTATTGTAACATACCCCAAATTTTGCTTCTTATAGAAATAAAATTTTAAGTCTTCTTTAAATTGCTAGTTTCTCTATATGTCTAGACGAATAAAATTGAAATAGAATTTAAATTTTATCTATAATTGTGTGTTTTATTTTATATTTAATTTAAATATTTAGGATTAATTGGTTGAAATAATATTATTAACGTTTGTTTTAAAAAAAATATATTAAATTAATGTTATATCTAGTTATTATATTATGTATAATAATAAAATGCATCTTTATTGCAGATCGCGCCCCAATTTTCAGATCGACGGCTCATAGTTGATCATGCCCCCCCACCCCCTCATATGTATGATGTTTAACACAAGGGATGGGGATCGTGAAACTCAACTAGAGTTAAATTTCTTTTGACGTATCATGTGTTCATGGATTCCATCCCCCCTCGGCTTGTAGTTAACTTAACCATATCCTACCCCCCAAAATCGACATGGGACTGATGCGTGTTCTACATGACGTCAACCAGTGGAAAAGGTGATATTTAATTTTATTTATTTTAAATTATTTTTTGCTAATTAAACCCCGACACGTATTATTTTTTATTTTAAAAGGGGAAAAGGTAAATTGTTTGGTTTATTTGATTTTTGCAAATAATCTCGATTGCCTGGTAAATTATTCCAATGCCATCCTCTATCGTCACTCCAGCCTGAGACTTGTCCCAATCAACCTTCTCCATGGGTAATTCAAAACTTATTTACTCTTCCAGTTTTCTTAGCTAGAATGGAATCCTCTCGGGCAACTAAAGTCAAGGAAAACATAAATAATGTAGAGGAATATATGGTCGACAAAGACAAGGATATTTTTCATATTTTCTTGTTGTTCAACTCTTTTGAGTTACACTAGCAGGCGAACCATAGCTTCAGGGATCTGGTTGATCACTATCACACCTGGGAATTCGATTTAGCGAAGTTTTTGGTGCCTCAAGTCTACAATTTTCATGCATTTGTGGCCTAGTGTACCTGAAACTACATCTCTTCCAAGAGAATTATCATTTCCAAGGATGGGTATATGCTCATTGAATTAATCCCTGAAGCCATTACTGAAATGTTGTGGCCTTTAAACCCCGATAATGAACTATTAATTGAATTTGTAATGGCCAAATGTTTTAGAGAGTTAAGACATGAAGAGAGAGTTTCTCTTTTACAAACATACCTTTGCAAAAGTCTTGACACCCCTGCAAATAATGGTGTTCTTGAGTCAAACTTATTTCCTGAAATTCGAAGAAAATTTATTTGCATGATTTTTGTAATATTGGGAAAAGACAATGACCTAGTAGTTGATGAGTTTGTGTTAAGAATCATGGTAGAAATTTTCCCAATTATGACCAAACCCATGACCAAATTCAATTTTTCCGAACTCTTAGCAGATCAAATCCATTACCATCTCTCAGAATTTGAATCTCTTAGAAGCTTTAGGTACCAATCTTACCTTGTTTACCTCTTTTTTTTTTCTCAATCATATCATTTTACACATTGTAGATTAAAGGTTGAAGATCAGATTGGTAACCCAACTTCATTCATCCATTGGACCTCACTGGTTAGGAGGAAACCTCTAAATGTAGGATTTTCAGAGTATGTTGAACAATTTATGTCTAAATATTATCTGATCATACACAATGAAGTTCCCCCCATAATCTTTCTTGAATGAAAAAAAATATTACAGTTAAGCCACGATAAGAGAGTGAGAGATTGGTATATCTTTGAAAATCACACTGAAATCAGAATTTATGGTTGTGAACTTCATCCTTTCCTATTTCTTGTTTTCTTGACTCCTTTAATTTTTCCACTTGAATACATTAGGTAGAGATTGAATTCAGATGATGTTCATTTTGTGTCAAGAAAATATAAGGCAAGCTTTAAATTAAAGAAGGAGGTAGTTCCTTTCATTGTCAATACCAGATCAGCATTGCAGGTGACAGTAAAGCCTCTTTTAGCTTTGGGATTTCTATAGGGAGAGCCATGGAATTGTGATCCCCACTCTATGATTTCCTCAAAAATACTCTCACATGGACAAACTCCATATTAGCATCAGCAGAAACCATAGGTAGAGTTTTTGGCCAATCAGGATAGTTGGGAGGAGGTAAAGAATATTTTGCAAATTCACAGCAAAGCTCTAGAGAAACCTTTGAGTTCTCCAGTTACACAAAATCCTCAACAATTTGAGAAGACATATAAAAGGAAAACTATAGAATCGTCTCCAAAGGATTCAAGAACATGCGAATAAGGATCAACCAAAAGACATAAATTGGAAGGACTTGAAGAAGAAGAGGATACAAAGTTACTAGAAGAAATAATGCCAAGAAAAAGGGCCATGATGTGAATATAGAGGTAACATCATCAAATATTCATGGAAGTATGGAAGGTCAGGAATTAGAGCCTATCAAACTTCACTTACTACCTTCACCCTAGGACGAATTCACAGCAAATCTCTAGAGCTAGCATACCCCATTTCCATCATCTTAGGGCTAGCATTAGTAGAAACCAAAGATAGAGTTGTTGGCCAATCAGGATAGCTAGGAGGAGGTAAATAATATTTTTCAAATTCACAGCAAATATATAGAGCAACCTTTGAATTCTCCAGTTACACAAACTCCTCAAAAATTTGAGAAGACATGTAAAAGGAAAACTACATAATAAACTCCAAAGGATTCAGGAACAGGTGAAGAAGGATCAACCAAAAGACATAAATTGGAAGCACTTGAAGAAGAAGTCGATCTAGAGTTACCAGAAGAAATAATACCAAGAAAAAAGGGCCTTGATGTGATTGTAGAGGTAACATTATCAGAGAATCTTGAGAGTGTAGGCAGTCAAAGTGAAACAGAATCAGTGATTACTAATCAAGCAAAGAAAATATATCAGACTCATCATTTCATGGAAATCAGAAAGACATGTGCTAAGATTAAAAAGACTATAATTCCTAAATTTTATGACCATGATGCATATCAAACTATAATGATATCAGTTGTGGACTATGAGAAAGGAAGATTAAATATAGCAGTTATGGAACCAAAGGAGCAGAAGAAGGTGACAAACATCTTGATTGATCTTAATGCAATCCATACATTGGATAAATTTGACTTGCATAGACAAACTACAGAAATGATAAACAAGGATGCTATGATATCCAATCTGGGAATCAAGAAACTTCAAGTCATAAATGAGAAGCTCAGGAACCAACTAAAAAATGAAAAGTTAGCCACTAGAACCAAACAAATAAGAGTAGAAGAGCCGAGAAAATGGGTAATGGACCTAGGAACAAACCCAAGAGATGAAGCATCTATACAAGAATTAATAAAAACCAAGGATACAGAGATCTAGGCATTGAAAAAAAGGCTTAACATCCCAGGAATAAATCATGTACAGAATCCAAAAATACAGGTAGTTCAAGCAGAAAAAGAACAAATTTTGAAGAAAATGATTCAGATGGAAGAGAAAATTGATTTATATGCCAAACAAATTGAAACTCTGAAGGGAGGATCTCATTTGTTACAGTCAGCAGAATCATCTGATACAACAACATGATTTTCAAAGCCATTGGTAGATTTAAATAAAAAAGGGATTTGTTGGCAGACGGGTAGACCCAGGGTTCAACGCTACAACAGCGCACCAACAAAACCCTAACTACCGGCCCTTTCGAAAACACCTGCGAAGCAGATGAAGTCTCACCCGAGGTAGAGGCAGGGGTGGTTGCAAGAATCAGGTGTCTGCAACCTTAGCTGGGACACAGATCTGTGATTATAATACTTAATAGACCACTTAGCACCGTTAGTTCATCATTATTTACCCAATATCTACTCCACAGAGAAAACAGAGCATTGCAGCATTCACCCTGATCTAATGTATTTAAGTACTTAGCATAAATAAATGGATCAGATCTAGTAGATTCAAGCACTAAGCACATTCACCTATATCATATCTAACATCCAGATTCATCATAAGCACAAAGCATAAATAGATCTATCTATCTATCTATCTATATCAAGCACTTAGAAAATAATACATAAATACATCAGAACATCGCACAGAGCAGAATAACACAGTATTTATGTGGTTCACCCCCACCCTAGGGCTATGTCCACCAACTCTTCTTCTTTATTAGCTTAAATCGGTCATCTACATGCACAGAGCCACAAAAACTGCACTCTGCATAGGACAGGAGATCTGCACACACCTCGCCAGATCCTCCTTCCCCGATCTAGGTCTAGCACAAAGCCTTTCACAGTCTATTACAACCACTTTCACTTAGCTCTACAAGTTCTCACAGTATGCACAGAGCATATACAAACCATACTTGCACTTTTTCACTTAGCTTATTGACCTTTTTACTTATGTCACCTAGATACTTATTTATACTTTACAAAATAGGCCTAAACATGGGTAAACCCATGGGCCGACATCCCATACCCATTACATATTCCCAAATCCCAAGAAGGACCCAAAAAGGGATCGAGATCCCGCAATCTCTTCTTCATCTTGCACTCCATCTTCGACAGGCTGTCGAAGTCCCAAAATAGGTCAACATGACCAAGAATCTCCCAAAACTTAGTCAAGGGACAACAGACCCCAAACACTCACCTATGACTCATCCTGAATCACTCTGGTCTGACTAGTTCTTCTTCAAACGCCTCGAGCTTCTTCGACTTATTGTTGTGATACGGCCTCCTGTTCAGCAAACTCTTGGATGACTACATCGTTGATAGGTCCCTCCAGACGATGTTCAACTATAGTGACAAATTTCTCTAGCTCTGCTCCTTGGCCTTCTACCTTTGTAAACACTTGATAGGCCTTGTCTTGTATGGGTTGGAGCCTCTGAGTTACTTCCATAATTCTGCTCTAGATAGTATGGATTTTTTGTTTGGCAGTCCGCTTCTCTTGGGAGCGCTTCATTCTTTCCACAACTAACAGGGACTTCAGCTACGCCTGTATCTTTTCATCTTGATACTTCGCGTCTTGGAGTTGTGACTCCAGTGCCTTCAATTCTGGGTTCTCTGCGAGTTTTTCATAGGTTCGGGCACTGGGATCGGTAAGTTGTTTGCATTCCAGAGTAAGATCCTTTAGCCTTTCAACTGTTCTCTGGACGGTTGCTTCTCTTTGGTCTCTTACATCTTGTGGGGTCTCAGGTATAGTGCGTAGCTCCAAATTTGTTATGCATTATTGTGGTTGTTGGATGGCTTCTGCGAGCTAGTTCACCTGTTGTGTAACTCGGTCTTCTGCCTTGATTTCAAAGACTGTCACAGAGCAAAGTGATCTATTGACCACTTCTTTTACTTTGAGTTTCTCTGCGAACAACTATTCCTTTTCTTATCATAGTTGTGCTTTTTCTTCATCAAACTTTGCTTGGAGAGCAAGATTTTCCTGTTCTGCAGCACTGTGTTTCTCTATGAGTATTCCTTGTACTTGTGTCAAAGCCTGGGTGGCTTGTTCTATTTCTTCCTGTGCTCGTTGAAGGCGATATTTGACTGTATCAGCTATGTGGTGGAGTTGAGCTGGCTCATCTCCCAATTCGGGCTCTCCCAGCGCAATGGAGACTGCGCAACTGAACTGTAGGGCCTGTTGTACCCCTCGGAGTTTAGTCTCAATTTGATCATACATCTCATCTTGATTTGCTTCTTGTTTCTCTGTTATTTCCAGCGAAGCATCTTGCAGGGATGCTATGAGGAAGTCGAAGTCATCAGAGGTGAGGACGGTCTGCATCTTGGTCATAGTGGCCTTCGATTTCTTCTGGGAGGAAGGTTTCGAAGGTGAACCTTTCCTCTTTTTCAGGGGATCAACCTCGTCTCCTTGCTTCTATTCAACTTCTTTGTCATTCAACTCTTCGCCATCACCTCCTTTCTCTGGTGATATGGAAGCAGTCTTCATGGATGCGTTGTCTATCTCTTGGACCTCTTCGGTCTGCTTTGTTCTACTAGGTCTGTGTGTATCCTATGCAGTTTCTAGGCTATCAATGTTAGATATCTCCATAGGGTCTGTTGGAATAAGGAGGTCCACTGACCAGTCCTTTGTGATCTCCTCCAATTCCTCCTCCGTCAGCTTATAGTAGGATTGAAGTTATTTCTTGTGTTTGTCGGCACGTGTTGTGATGTAAATAAATTGTCGATCTACGCTGAACTTCATCAAAGGCCTGAACCGGTGTAGAGTGTTCAGAGTCATGCAAGGCTCAGACTAGATGGATATATTCAGTTGATTGTAGTAGGTATGAAAAGCATCATTCGAATACCAATGTTTATTCATGTCGCTTGAGTACCACAGTGTACTAAACTTCACAACCAGCGGTTCAAAAGGCTCAATGTCTAGGAAGGTCATACCTTTCAGCATCTCCCAGGAAATAAAATCTATAAGGATCGAGAGCTAGCTGAAATGAAATTCATATCCTTGATCCTATGCTTCTCTGTAGTCAAGTTCCAAATGGTTCACCAGGTACTTTTCCCAGTTCATCTTAAGGCCTTCTGCGCACTTCCATAGGACGTCGACTACAAAACTGGTGACTTGGGTAGGTCGGTTCTTTCTTACTAACTTCCCTGCAATAAACTGACAGGTGAGGCATACTACACCACTCTGGATAGAAGCTACCTTGTAGCCTCGTGTTCCCTTCTCGACATCGCCATAAGTGTCCTTGATCTTTTGTGCTAGAGCGCGATCCATGGATTTTTCGGGGTAAAACTCCTATGGATCAAGTCCTTGCATACTCAAGCCCGTGATCTAATTGATCAGCGTCGGATCAACCATTATACGATGGTTTAGCCACAAATAATTGTGATGGTAACAAGACAACAACAACTTGACACATGCGTTCACCTCCTGGTGTCTTCCGAAGTGGGAAATCTTCATAACGTTCAGCAGGGTGGACTACACAAGGTTCATATTCCATGACTGGGGGATATCTTCGAATTCTTCCCCTTAGTTCTGGTCAGGTACTTATGTGGGGCGAGCATGTTATATAATTTGCGATCTCCAAGTAAACTTCAATGCTGCAATCTTATATTTGTATGCTCAAACTGCGTGTATCCCCTTTAGGAGGTACGTCATAACCAAGGTGTAGTAGAAATCTATGGGCACGTTGTCTTGATTTACTGCGTCGCTCAGGGGTAAAATATAGGTGGGTAATATACTCGAGATCAATTTGGAATTCACTATATCATCCATGTGCTTGGTCCTCCTTTCATCTGATGGTCAAGATGGTCTGACTCTGTGAGTAGTGGATGAAGAGGTTGGCAGTCCTCTCGTTAACGATGCTTGTACACCTGTAGAAATCGACATGACTCTTTCAATCATGAGGTCAACTAGAAATTTTTCAACAACTTTATCGACAGCACTCAACTCGTCTGACATACACACTCGGGGTTGGAAATCTTCAGGTTCAGAAGGTAACTTAGACACAGTAATAGGATAGAGGGAAATAGTGCAATGACCACTGTGTAAAATCAGCAAGTCTGGAAGCTCAAATTCAGATTGGCAAAAGTGTTCTCGGTGCATGGCACGACGGGATAAATAGGTAACTCGGCAACGGGTCGCTTGCAATGGGTATGAAGCCTTCATTAACTTTGTTTTTTCCGTTATGGCATGGTCCCAATAGTCAAATGGCGAGTTGTTTGTCCATAAATGTCTTTCTACCCATTCGGAGCATTGGTCTAATGGTTATAATGTCCCCAACAGCTATATTGCTTCGCCATGGCGAAGTGCCATGTGTCGTTGTTCTGATATCCCAATGAAGCTCCAATTTTGCAAATTTTCCTTCTATGAGGTTCCTTATGGAACCTTCTGCAACTTTTTTATCTTAGCTCTCTTCTTACTTATCTTTCTAGCCTTCTTCCCAGTGAGCTTCATCTCAGCATGCATTTTTCCATTCTGATTCGTATCTTCTTTTGGCATAGTTACTTCGAGTTGTTGAGATTCTTTCCTAAGATTCGAGGGTAATCCTTCTTCTTTATCTGGAATAGGTACGTCAATATTCTGTGGGCCTTCTAGTGTTCTTGCAACTTTGACATTCGGGTCTCTAGTGTGAAATAGCTTCGATCTATTCTTTTGTTCTTCAATCAAGTGTGTGATCCTTCTAGTCATGAATTCTTTTAACTCTTGCTTCTTCTGCTCTAAAACTTCTTCTTCTTATTACCTTCTGGCATGATCTCTTTCAATCCAAGGTTTTCCTAGTAGCATGGTAAATGGGGCACTGTTCTCAATAAAATTAATAATCTAAAAATCTACCTCTATCAAAGTTCCATTGGCATTCATAGGCATCCGGGTGAGCTTTCCACGTAGGTCTATCATCTTTCCTTTGAATATTCTTATTCCTCCTAATGAAGGAATCATACCATGCCTCCCTATAGCTTCCCAATTTCTCTTTGTCATGATATTCACCCGTGTTTCCTCATCTAGAACACAGTCAATGTCGAAGTCTCCTATTCTTGCTTCAAGGCATTCTTTTTCTTTGAATATCTCTGATAATCTGACATGTCGATGGTCATTCAGGATTTCTTTTATCTGTAGAAATACTTTCTCTGATTCTTTCTGGGATTCTTTCATAATATTAGTTTATGGATCTTCCTTAGGGTTTTCTTGTCTCGTGTTCATTTCTTCAAGCTTAGCAATCATTCTAGGGCAATACAATACTTCATGGTTCATAGATTTACAACAAATACAACTAGGTCTTCTCCCAGGGTATTCCTTAGCAAGATGTCCTGGTTTTCTGCAACTGTAATAGAGGGTTAATCCTCTATTTCTTTTAAATGATCCCCAGCCTTTCCTGCATTGTGCGCTAGGATCATGGTAGCTAACCTACAAACATTTATTTTTAGGGTCCTGGATACACTTATTAGTCCAAACATTCTTTCTATGCATAGGTATAACATATTTTTCACTATTCTTATCATATTTACTCATATCAAATCTTCTTTCATCTATTAATACCTTGGTTTTCAAGTTAGGATAGAATCTATCAAACATACCTAGATCCATACTGTCAAAAAAAAAAATTCCACTTATCTTGCTTCTACAGAGCATAAAGCTTTTAGATCTAGAAATTTTCAATATCCTTACCTTTATCATAGCACAGAGCTTTCAGATCTTTCCTCTTTTAATAAAAAATTATCACTTTTGCCTTTCTCAGAGAACAAAGATTTCAGATCTTACCTCTATTCTTCAGATCAGACTTATTTTCAAACTAAGTAGAGTATTGCGCACAAGAGCAACAGATCTATGCACAGATCTTTCACAATGTCAGGTCAGATCTTTGCACAGAGCTTCTTCTTCCTCAGTTCCCAACAATCACAGTTTCAGGTCCCAGCAACGGAACCATTTGTTGTCACAGGGGCAGACCCAGGGTTCAACGCTTCAACAGCGCACCAACAAAACCCTAACTACCGGCCCTTTCGGCAACACCTGCAAAGAAGATGAAGTCTCACCTGAGGTAGAGGCAGGGGTGGTTGCAGGACTCAGGTGGCTGCAACCTTAGCTGGGACACAGATCTGTGATTATAATACTTAATAGAGCACTTAGCACTATTATTTCATCATTATTTACCCAATATCTACTCCGCAGAGAAAACAGATCATCGTAGCATTCACCCTGATCTAATGTATTTAAGAACTTAGCATAAATAAATGGATTAGATCTAGCAGATTCAAGCACTAAACACATTCACCTATATCAAATCTAACATCCAGATTCATCATAAGCACAAAGCATAAATAGATCTATCTATCTATCTATCTATCTATATCAAGCACTTATCAAATAACACATAAATACATCATAACCTCACACAGAGAAGAATAACACAATATTTACATGGTTCACCCCCACCTTGGGGATACGTGCACCAACTCTTCTTATTTATTAGATTCAATCAGTCATCTACATGCACAGAGCCACAAAAACCCTACTCTGCATAGGACAGGAGATCTATGTGCACCTCGCCAGATCCTCCTTCCCTAAGCTAGGTCTAGCACAAAGCCTTTCACAGTCTGTTACAACCACTTGCACTTAGCTCTACAAGTTTTCACAGTATGCACAGAGCATCTACAAACCATACTTGCACATTTTCACTTATCTTATCGACCTTTTTACTTATGTCACCTAGCTACTTATTTATACTTTACAAAATAGGACTAAACATGGGTAAACCCATGGGCCGACATCCCATACCCATTACATATTCCCAAATCCAAAGAAGGACCCAAAAAGGGGCCGAGATCCCGTGATCTCTTCTTTGTCTTGTGCTCCATCTTCGACAGGCTGTTGAAGTCCCAAAATAGGTCAACATGACTAAGAATCTCCCAAAACTTGGTTAAGGGCCAACGGGAGCTGAAATTGATAAACTAAAGAAAACCATTGCAACGCAGAATGAAGAAATCAAGGAAAAAGACAAAATTATTCAAGAATATCAAAACATAAAAGCTAAATTTCTAACAGATATAGATAAAATTAAGAACAAATTGACAGGAAAACCTTATCTAATAGGATCCAGACATAGCTGATATAAAAATGAAAAAGGTTTGTGTATACAAAATTTCAAGTGGAAAATGTATGTGTCTTGGGCAATTGGATCAAGTTGCGAGCACATAAAATTATTATTAAGTTTTTATACTAGCATAAACAGACATAAACATCCATCAAAATAAGCACATAACACAGCAAAATGATAAAGGAGTTCACCCCTCTCTTGGGCTACATCTCCTAATGCAGCTTTCAATGGATCATTTTCATTATATGCTCAAAGTGTTAAAATCGATGCTTTGCAATGCTCAGAATGAAAAATAGATGGCTCCAATGGCTCTAGAATGTCCAAAAACCCCTATATGGGCTCTTCCTGCACATTGTTTGGCCAAAAATTGAAGAAAATACACTTCCTAGAAGTTTCCCCCCAATAACTTGTTGTCTCCCCTCGCCAAAATGCACCCACTGTATGACAAATTTGGCCTCTGTGTGTTTTCTGTGCCAAAAATCAGCACCACGCGCCATTCCAGAAAATGGACAAAAATGTCGCATCGTTAGGGGGGAGTTAGCACCTTGTCCAGTGGAGACTTTGGTCGTATGACCCATGTGGCAAAGTCTAGAGCTTAAATTTTTCACCCGCTTACCGATCCTCCATGTCACCGCACCCTGGTTCCATGGTAAAGGTCATATGGTTGGTTTCCACGGGCTGGGGCTTAGCCTTGGCCCTTTTTCCACCCGACTATACCAAGCTTCAAGTTTAAATATTAGTTGAGAACTATAGGGTTAAGAACTACATGTAGGCAGGTTGGTAGCTCGACCTATGCAAAGACTTTGCCCATGCCTGGAGGTCACAGGTTTGACCACCGTAGAGCCAAACCAAAATTTTACCAAACCAAGGGGGTGCCACGTCGCGGTCCCTGGCTGGGCCACGTTGCACCCTTTCATTCGCCCATGAGCATGCCATGTGTCAACAGTGGATTGGTCCACATAAACCCATGCACAATTAGCTTTCCATGTCACCACCTTCCTGGTCATCCTACCATGTCACCTTGCCACATCAGTTGTACGATCGTATGAACTATACGATCAACTAACACGTGTATTGTACGAACTGTACAGTCAGCGATTTTGCTTGTTTGGAAAAATGGACAGAATGTGATATCTCCCTCATACTAACTTTGTTTGAGCCCATTCAAGTTGAGTTGGGATCGTGAGGAAGATATCTAAGCAATGAATCCATTTTCGAGTAATTTCGAACACTTTGATTTTTTAGCATTTTGTTATCCCCTAGATCAATAGCATTCGGGATGAAATCATAGGTGAAGTTTCCAAGTTGTGGAATTATTTCAAAATAATAGATGATTAAATGTCATTAATAGATCAAGAATATGACACTATCTAGAAATCATTCCAGGCATTGGGAACCAGCCCTCGAATTGTGACTCAAATCATTAAGTTCTTGAATTCTTCTTCCAATGAAATATTAGCAAGTAAAGATGTCAATGACAAAACTGCAATGGTTATGGAAACAAAAAATGTCTTTACCAAAATAATTCTAATACAACTAACTCAAAATAAATGTATTATGGTAAAAAGAAATGTTGAATCTTTTACCAACAAATTTGAGAATTTAGTAAAAATGGGACTCC
The DNA here is from genome assembly GCA_009831015.1 of Picea engelmannii. Classification (NCBI taxonomy): domain Eukaryota; kingdom Viridiplantae; phylum Streptophyta; class Pinopsida; order Pinales; family Pinaceae; genus Picea; species Picea engelmannii. The sequence goes on from ML809408.1 coordinate 199,923, forward strand.
CTTCAGCTTGGGATAAAAAGGGGAAAATGTTATCTTATGAAAATTACAGAAAAAGCATGTTTTCTATCATAGGAAAAGAAGATAAATTTCAAAGAATGGTTGATACTTTGAGAGGGAATACCATTTTAGACATATTGATAGATGATTTTTACCTTCTTTGGCAAATAAAAAGTTTATTCTCAAATCCTCCCACATATGAAAAATACACAGATTTGGATATCGCATTTAGGCAGATGAAGTCATTCAATTATCCTTCAGATGAAACTTGGAATATTCTTCTCTAGTTTTTGGTAGGATGACTCATCAAATATAGTTGAAGAAATTTAGGGATTGCAGCAATTTTTATTTGATCCTTCTATTTTAGAAAGTTAAATATCTCTTGTAAATCAAATGTCTAGAAATAGGATCGAATAACCATTTTTTGTTTCGACCTAACTTGTATAAATTTGAATGAAAACTCAATGTAAAGAATCTTTTTGGAGGCCTAACTACATATCTTTAATAAAAAAACAAATTCTGCAAGTTTTGAAGATTCAAAATTCTATGTTTCAGTCTATGTGATTATTTTCTTGATGTTATTTTCATACTCCTAAATTTCTCTTGAATTTGTCTACTTCCATGACTGTGATGATTCATTACAACAACTACCATCATTAACTGCAAAAGGTATCTCTAAAG
>ML809408.1:205343-231816 GCA_009831015.1 Picea engelmannii
AGTATGTTGAACAATTTATGTCTAAATATTATCTGATCATACACAATGAAGTTCCCCCCATAATCTTTCTTGAATGAAAAAAAATATTACAGTTAAGCCACGATAAGAGAGTGAGAGATTGGTATATCTTTGAAAATCACACTGAAATCAGAATTTATGGTTGTGAACTTCATCCTTTCCTATTTCTTGTTTTCTTGACTCCTTTAATTTTTCCACTTGAATACATTAGGTAGAGATTGAATTCAGATGATGTTCATTTTGTGTCAAGAAAATATAAGGCAAGCTTTAAATTAAAGAAGGAGGTAGTTCCTTTCATTGTCAATACCAGATCAGCATTGCAGGTGACAGTAAAGCCTCTTTTAGCTTTGGGATTTCTATAGGGAGAGCCATGGAATTGTGATCCCCACTCTATGATTTCCTCAAAAATACTCTCACATGGACAAACTCCATATTAGCATCAGCAGAAACCATAGGTAGAGTTTTTGGCCAATCAGGATAGTTGGGAGGAGGTAAAGAATATTTTGCAAATTCACAGCAAAGCTCTAGAGAAACCTTTGAGTTCTCCAGTTACACAAAATCCTCAACAATTTGAGAAGACATATAAAAGGAAAACTATAGAATCGTCTCCAAAGGATTCAAGAACATGCGAATAAGGATCAACCAAAAGACATAAATTGGAAGGACTTGAAGAAGAAGAGGATACAAAGTTACTAGAAGAAATAATGCCAAGAAAAAGGGCCATGATGTGAATATAGAGGTAACATCATCAAATATTCATGGAAGTATGGAAGGTCAGGAATTAGAGCCTATCAAACTTCACTTACTACCTTCACCCTAGGACGAATTCACAGCAAATCTCTAGAGCTAGCATACCCCATTTCCATCATCTTAGGGCTAGCATTAGTAGAAACCAAAGATAGAGTTGTTGGCCAATCAGGATAGCTAGGAGGAGGTAAATAATATTTTTCAAATTCACAGCAAATATATAGAGCAACCTTTGAATTCTCCAGTTACACAAACTCCTCAAAAATTTGAGAAGACATGTAAAAGGAAAACTACATAATAAACTCCAAAGGATTCAGGAACAGGTGAAGAAGGATCAACCAAAAGACATAAATTGGAAGCACTTGAAGAAGAAGTCGATCTAGAGTTACCAGAAGAAATAATACCAAGAAAAAAGGGCCTTGATGTGATTGTAGAGGTAACATTATCAGAGAATCTTGAGAGTGTAGGCAGTCAAAGTGAAACAGAATCAGTGATTACTAATCAAGCAAAGAAAATATATCAGACTCATCATTTCATGGAAATCAGAAAGACATGTGCTAAGATTAAAAAGACTATAATTCCTAAATTTTATGACCATGATGCATATCAAACTATAATGATATCAGTTGTGGACTATGAGAAAGGAAGATTAAATATAGCAGTTATGGAACCAAAGGAGCAGAAGAAGGTGACAAACATCTTGATTGATCTTAATGCAATCCATACATTGGATAAATTTGACTTGCATAGACAAACTACAGAAATGATAAACAAGGATGCTATGATATCCAATCTGGGAATCAAGAAACTTCAAGTCATAAATGAGAAGCTCAGGAACCAACTAAAAAATGAAAAGTTAGCCACTAGAACCAAACAAATAAGAGTAGAAGAGCCGAGAAAATGGGTAATGGACCTAGGAACAAACCCAAGAGATGAAGCATCTATACAAGAATTAATAAAAACCAAGGATACAGAGATCTAGGCATTGAAAAAAAGGCTTAACATCCCAGGAATAAATCATGTACAGAATCCAAAAATACAGGTAGTTCAAGCAGAAAAAGAACAAATTTTGAAGAAAATGATTCAGATGGAAGAGAAAATTGATTTATATGCCAAACAAATTGAAACTCTGAAGGGAGGATCTCATTTGTTACAGTCAGCAGAATCATCTGATACAACAACATGATTTTCAAAGCCATTGGTAGATTTAAATAAAAAAGGGATTTGTTGGCAGACGGGTAGACCCAGGGTTCAACGCTACAACAGCGCACCAACAAAACCCTAACTACCGGCCCTTTCGAAAACACCTGCGAAGCAGATGAAGTCTCACCCGAGGTAGAGGCAGGGGTGGTTGCAAGAATCAGGTGTCTGCAACCTTAGCTGGGACACAGATCTGTGATTATAATACTTAATAGACCACTTAGCACCGTTAGTTCATCATTATTTACCCAATATCTACTCCACAGAGAAAACAGAGCATTGCAGCATTCACCCTGATCTAATGTATTTAAGTACTTAGCATAAATAAATGGATCAGATCTAGTAGATTCAAGCACTAAGCACATTCACCTATATCATATCTAACATCCAGATTCATCATAAGCACAAAGCATAAATAGATCTATCTATCTATCTATCTATATCAAGCACTTAGAAAATAATACATAAATACATCAGAACATCGCACAGAGCAGAATAACACAGTATTTATGTGGTTCACCCCCACCCTAGGGCTATGTCCACCAACTCTTCTTCTTTATTAGCTTAAATCGGTCATCTACATGCACAGAGCCACAAAAACTGCACTCTGCATAGGACAGGAGATCTGCACACACCTCGCCAGATCCTCCTTCCCCGATCTAGGTCTAGCACAAAGCCTTTCACAGTCTATTACAACCACTTTCACTTAGCTCTACAAGTTCTCACAGTATGCACAGAGCATATACAAACCATACTTGCACTTTTTCACTTAGCTTATTGACCTTTTTACTTATGTCACCTAGATACTTATTTATACTTTACAAAATAGGCCTAAACATGGGTAAACCCATGGGCCGACATCCCATACCCATTACATATTCCCAAATCCCAAGAAGGACCCAAAAAGGGATCGAGATCCCGCAATCTCTTCTTCATCTTGCACTCCATCTTCGACAGGCTGTCGAAGTCCCAAAATAGGTCAACATGACCAAGAATCTCCCAAAACTTAGTCAAGGGACAACAGACCCCAAACACTCACCTATGACTCATCCTGAATCACTCTGGTCTGACTAGTTCTTCTTCAAACGCCTCGAGCTTCTTCGACTTATTGTTGTGATACGGCCTCCTGTTCAGCAAACTCTTGGATGACTACATCGTTGATAGGTCCCTCCAGACGATGTTCAACTATAGTGACAAATTTCTCTAGCTCTGCTCCTTGGCCTTCTACCTTTGTAAACACTTGATAGGCCTTGTCTTGTATGGGTTGGAGCCTCTGAGTTACTTCCATAATTCTGCTCTAGATAGTATGGATTTTTTGTTTGGCAGTCCGCTTCTCTTGGGAGCGCTTCATTCTTTCCACAACTAACAGGGACTTCAGCTACGCCTGTATCTTTTCATCTTGATACTTCGCGTCTTGGAGTTGTGACTCCAGTGCCTTCAATTCTGGGTTCTCTGCGAGTTTTTCATAGGTTCGGGCACTGGGATCGGTAAGTTGTTTGCATTCCAGAGTAAGATCCTTTAGCCTTTCAACTGTTCTCTGGACGGTTGCTTCTCTTTGGTCTCTTACATCTTGTGGGGTCTCAGGTATAGTGCGTAGCTCCAAATTTGTTATGCATTATTGTGGTTGTTGGATGGCTTCTGCGAGCTAGTTCACCTGTTGTGTAACTCGGTCTTCTGCCTTGATTTCAAAGACTGTCACAGAGCAAAGTGATCTATTGACCACTTCTTTTACTTTGAGTTTCTCTGCGAACAACTATTCCTTTTCTTATCATAGTTGTGCTTTTTCTTCATCAAACTTTGCTTGGAGAGCAAGATTTTCCTGTTCTGCAGCACTGTGTTTCTCTATGAGTATTCCTTGTACTTGTGTCAAAGCCTGGGTGGCTTGTTCTATTTCTTCCTGTGCTCGTTGAAGGCGATATTTGACTGTATCAGCTATGTGGTGGAGTTGAGCTGGCTCATCTCCCAATTCGGGCTCTCCCAGCGCAATGGAGACTGCGCAACTGAACTGTAGGGCCTGTTGTACCCCTCGGAGTTTAGTCTCAATTTGATCATACATCTCATCTTGATTTGCTTCTTGTTTCTCTGTTATTTCCAGCGAAGCATCTTGCAGGGATGCTATGAGGAAGTCGAAGTCATCAGAGGTGAGGACGGTCTGCATCTTGGTCATAGTGGCCTTCGATTTCTTCTGGGAGGAAGGTTTCGAAGGTGAACCTTTCCTCTTTTTCAGGGGATCAACCTCGTCTCCTTGCTTCTATTCAACTTCTTTGTCATTCAACTCTTCGCCATCACCTCCTTTCTCTGGTGATATGGAAGCAGTCTTCATGGATGCGTTGTCTATCTCTTGGACCTCTTCGGTCTGCTTTGTTCTACTAGGTCTGTGTGTATCCTATGCAGTTTCTAGGCTATCAATGTTAGATATCTCCATAGGGTCTGTTGGAATAAGGAGGTCCACTGACCAGTCCTTTGTGATCTCCTCCAATTCCTCCTCCGTCAGCTTATAGTAGGATTGAAGTTATTTCTTGTGTTTGTCGGCACGTGTTGTGATGTAAATAAATTGTCGATCTACGCTGAACTTCATCAAAGGCCTGAACCGGTGTAGAGTGTTCAGAGTCATGCAAGGCTCAGACTAGATGGATATATTCAGTTGATTGTAGTAGGTATGAAAAGCATCATTCGAATACCAATGTTTATTCATGTCGCTTGAGTACCACAGTGTACTAAACTTCACAACCAGCGGTTCAAAAGGCTCAATGTCTAGGAAGGTCATACCTTTCAGCATCTCCCAGGAAATAAAATCTATAAGGATCGAGAGCTAGCTGAAATGAAATTCATATCCTTGATCCTATGCTTCTCTGTAGTCAAGTTCCAAATGGTTCACCAGGTACTTTTCCCAGTTCATCTTAAGGCCTTCTGCGCACTTCCATAGGACGTCGACTACAAAACTGGTGACTTGGGTAGGTCGGTTCTTTCTTACTAACTTCCCTGCAATAAACTGACAGGTGAGGCATACTACACCACTCTGGATAGAAGCTACCTTGTAGCCTCGTGTTCCCTTCTCGACATCGCCATAAGTGTCCTTGATCTTTTGTGCTAGAGCGCGATCCATGGATTTTTCGGGGTAAAACTCCTATGGATCAAGTCCTTGCATACTCAAGCCCGTGATCTAATTGATCAGCGTCGGATCAACCATTATACGATGGTTTAGCCACAAATAATTGTGATGGTAACAAGACAACAACAACTTGACACATGCGTTCACCTCCTGGTGTCTTCCGAAGTGGGAAATCTTCATAACGTTCAGCAGGGTGGACTACACAAGGTTCATATTCCATGACTGGGGGATATCTTCGAATTCTTCCCCTTAGTTCTGGTCAGGTACTTATGTGGGGCGAGCATGTTATATAATTTGCGATCTCCAAGTAAACTTCAATGCTGCAATCTTATATTTGTATGCTCAAACTGCGTGTATCCCCTTTAGGAGGTACGTCATAACCAAGGTGTAGTAGAAATCTATGGGCACGTTGTCTTGATTTACTGCGTCGCTCAGGGGTAAAATATAGGTGGGTAATATACTCGAGATCAATTTGGAATTCACTATATCATCCATGTGCTTGGTCCTCCTTTCATCTGATGGTCAAGATGGTCTGACTCTGTGAGTAGTGGATGAAGAGGTTGGCAGTCCTCTCGTTAACGATGCTTGTACACCTGTAGAAATCGACATGACTCTTTCAATCATGAGGTCAACTAGAAATTTTTCAACAACTTTATCGACAGCACTCAACTCGTCTGACATACACACTCGGGGTTGGAAATCTTCAGGTTCAGAAGGTAACTTAGACACAGTAATAGGATAGAGGGAAATAGTGCAATGACCACTGTGTAAAATCAGCAAGTCTGGAAGCTCAAATTCAGATTGGCAAAAGTGTTCTCGGTGCATGGCACGACGGGATAAATAGGTAACTCGGCAACGGGTCGCTTGCAATGGGTATGAAGCCTTCATTAACTTTGTTTTTTCCGTTATGGCATGGTCCCAATAGTCAAATGGCGAGTTGTTTGTCCATAAATGTCTTTCTACCCATTCGGAGCATTGGTCTAATGGTTATAATGTCCCCAACAGCTATATTGCTTCGCCATGGCGAAGTGCCATGTGTCGTTGTTCTGATATCCCAATGAAGCTCCAATTTTGCAAATTTTCCTTCTATGAGGTTCCTTATGGAACCTTCTGCAACTTTTTTATCTTAGCTCTCTTCTTACTTATCTTTCTAGCCTTCTTCCCAGTGAGCTTCATCTCAGCATGCATTTTTCCATTCTGATTCGTATCTTCTTTTGGCATAGTTACTTCGAGTTGTTGAGATTCTTTCCTAAGATTCGAGGGTAATCCTTCTTCTTTATCTGGAATAGGTACGTCAATATTCTGTGGGCCTTCTAGTGTTCTTGCAACTTTGACATTCGGGTCTCTAGTGTGAAATAGCTTCGATCTATTCTTTTGTTCTTCAATCAAGTGTGTGATCCTTCTAGTCATGAATTCTTTTAACTCTTGCTTCTTCTGCTCTAAAACTTCTTCTTCTTATTACCTTCTGGCATGATCTCTTTCAATCCAAGGTTTTCCTAGTAGCATGGTAAATGGGGCACTGTTCTCAATAAAATTAATAATCTAAAAATCTACCTCTATCAAAGTTCCATTGGCATTCATAGGCATCCGGGTGAGCTTTCCACGTAGGTCTATCATCTTTCCTTTGAATATTCTTATTCCTCCTAATGAAGGAATCATACCATGCCTCCCTATAGCTTCCCAATTTCTCTTTGTCATGATATTCACCCGTGTTTCCTCATCTAGAACACAGTCAATGTCGAAGTCTCCTATTCTTGCTTCAAGGCATTCTTTTTCTTTGAATATCTCTGATAATCTGACATGTCGATGGTCATTCAGGATTTCTTTTATCTGTAGAAATACTTTCTCTGATTCTTTCTGGGATTCTTTCATAATATTAGTTTATGGATCTTCCTTAGGGTTTTCTTGTCTCGTGTTCATTTCTTCAAGCTTAGCAATCATTCTAGGGCAATACAATACTTCATGGTTCATAGATTTACAACAAATACAACTAGGTCTTCTCCCAGGGTATTCCTTAGCAAGATGTCCTGGTTTTCTGCAACTGTAATAGAGGGTTAATCCTCTATTTCTTTTAAATGATCCCCAGCCTTTCCTGCATTGTGCGCTAGGATCATGGTAGCTAACCTACAAACATTTATTTTTAGGGTCCTGGATACACTTATTAGTCCAAACATTCTTTCTATGCATAGGTATAACATATTTTTCACTATTCTTATCATATTTACTCATATCAAATCTTCTTTCATCTATTAATACCTTGGTTTTCAAGTTAGGATAGAATCTATCAAACATACCTAGATCCATACTGTCAAAAAAAAAAATTCCACTTATCTTGCTTCTACAGAGCATAAAGCTTTTAGATCTAGAAATTTTCAATATCCTTACCTTTATCATAGCACAGAGCTTTCAGATCTTTCCTCTTTTAATAAAAAATTATCACTTTTGCCTTTCTCAGAGAACAAAGATTTCAGATCTTACCTCTATTCTTCAGATCAGACTTATTTTCAAACTAAGTAGAGTATTGCGCACAAGAGCAACAGATCTATGCACAGATCTTTCACAATGTCAGGTCAGATCTTTGCACAGAGCTTCTTCTTCCTCAGTTCCCAACAATCACAGTTTCAGGTCCCAGCAACGGAACCATTTGTTGTCACAGGGGCAGACCCAGGGTTCAACGCTTCAACAGCGCACCAACAAAACCCTAACTACCGGCCCTTTCGGCAACACCTGCAAAGAAGATGAAGTCTCACCTGAGGTAGAGGCAGGGGTGGTTGCAGGACTCAGGTGGCTGCAACCTTAGCTGGGACACAGATCTGTGATTATAATACTTAATAGAGCACTTAGCACTATTATTTCATCATTATTTACCCAATATCTACTCCGCAGAGAAAACAGATCATCGTAGCATTCACCCTGATCTAATGTATTTAAGAACTTAGCATAAATAAATGGATTAGATCTAGCAGATTCAAGCACTAAACACATTCACCTATATCAAATCTAACATCCAGATTCATCATAAGCACAAAGCATAAATAGATCTATCTATCTATCTATCTATCTATATCAAGCACTTATCAAATAACACATAAATACATCATAACCTCACACAGAGAAGAATAACACAATATTTACATGGTTCACCCCCACCTTGGGGATACGTGCACCAACTCTTCTTATTTATTAGATTCAATCAGTCATCTACATGCACAGAGCCACAAAAACCCTACTCTGCATAGGACAGGAGATCTATGTGCACCTCGCCAGATCCTCCTTCCCTAAGCTAGGTCTAGCACAAAGCCTTTCACAGTCTGTTACAACCACTTGCACTTAGCTCTACAAGTTTTCACAGTATGCACAGAGCATCTACAAACCATACTTGCACATTTTCACTTATCTTATCGACCTTTTTACTTATGTCACCTAGCTACTTATTTATACTTTACAAAATAGGACTAAACATGGGTAAACCCATGGGCCGACATCCCATACCCATTACATATTCCCAAATCCAAAGAAGGACCCAAAAAGGGGCCGAGATCCCGTGATCTCTTCTTTGTCTTGTGCTCCATCTTCGACAGGCTGTTGAAGTCCCAAAATAGGTCAACATGACTAAGAATCTCCCAAAACTTGGTTAAGGGCCAACGGGAGCTGAAATTGATAAACTAAAGAAAACCATTGCAACGCAGAATGAAGAAATCAAGGAAAAAGACAAAATTATTCAAGAATATCAAAACATAAAAGCTAAATTTCTAACAGATATAGATAAAATTAAGAACAAATTGACAGGAAAACCTTATCTAATAGGATCCAGACATAGCTGATATAAAAATGAAAAAGGTTTGTGTATACAAAATTTCAAGTGGAAAATGTATGTGTCTTGGGCAATTGGATCAAGTTGCGAGCACATAAAATTATTATTAAGTTTTTATACTAGCATAAACAGACATAAACATCCATCAAAATAAGCACATAACACAGCAAAATGATAAAGGAGTTCACCCCTCTCTTGGGCTACATCTCCTAATGCAGCTTTCAATGGATCATTTTCATTATATGCTCAAAGTGTTAAAATCGATGCTTTGCAATGCTCAGAATGAAAAATAGATGGCTCCAATGGCTCTAGAATGTCCAAAAACCCCTATATGGGCTCTTCCTGCACATTGTTTGGCCAAAAATTGAAGAAAATACACTTCCTAGAAGTTTCCCCCCAATAACTTGTTGTCTCCCCTCGCCAAAATGCACCCACTGTATGACAAATTTGGCCTCTGTGTGTTTTCTGTGCCAAAAATCAGCACCACGCGCCATTCCAGAAAATGGACAAAAATGTCGCATCGTTAGGGGGGAGTTAGCACCTTGTCCAGTGGAGACTTTGGTCGTATGACCCATGTGGCAAAGTCTAGAGCTTAAATTTTTCACCCGCTTACCGATCCTCCATGTCACCGCACCCTGGTTCCATGGTAAAGGTCATATGGTTGGTTTCCACGGGCTGGGGCTTAGCCTTGGCCCTTTTTCCACCCGACTATACCAAGCTTCAAGTTTAAATATTAGTTGAGAACTATAGGGTTAAGAACTACATGTAGGCAGGTTGGTAGCTCGACCTATGCAAAGACTTTGCCCATGCCTGGAGGTCACAGGTTTGACCACCGTAGAGCCAAACCAAAATTTTACCAAACCAAGGGGGTGCCACGTCGCGGTCCCTGGCTGGGCCACGTTGCACCCTTTCATTCGCCCATGAGCATGCCATGTGTCAACAGTGGATTGGTCCACATAAACCCATGCACAATTAGCTTTCCATGTCACCACCTTCCTGGTCATCCTACCATGTCACCTTGCCACATCAGTTGTACGATCGTATGAACTATACGATCAACTAACACGTGTATTGTACGAACTGTACAGTCAGCGATTTTGCTTGTTTGGAAAAATGGACAGAATGTGATATCTCCCTCATACTAACTTTGTTTGAGCCCATTCAAGTTGAGTTGGGATCGTGAGGAAGATATCTAAGCAATGAATCCATTTTCGAGTAATTTCGAACACTTTGATTTTTTAGCATTTTGTTATCCCCTAGATCAATAGCATTCGGGATGAAATCATAGGTGAAGTTTCCAAGTTGTGGAATTATTTCAAAATAATAGATGATTAAATGTCATTAATAGATCAAGAATATGACACTATCTAGAAATCATTCCAGGCATTGGGAACCAGCCCTCGAATTGTGACTCAAATCATTAAGTTCTTGAATTCTTCTTCCAATGAAATATTAGCAAGTAAAGATGTCAATGACAAAACTGCAATGGTTATGGAAACAAAAAATGTCTTTACCAAAATAATTCTAATACAACTAACTCAAAATAAATGTATTATGGTAAAAAGAAATGTTGAATCTTTTACCAACAAATTTGAGAATTTAGTAAAAATGGGACTCCCTTCAGCTTGGGATAAAAAGGGGAAAATGTTATCTTATGAAAATTACAGAAAAAGCATGTTTTCTATCATAGGAAAAGAAGATAAATTTCAAAGAATGGTTGATACTTTGAGAGGGAATACCATTTTAGACATATTGATAGATGATTTTTACCTTCTTTGGCAAATAAAAAGTTTATTCTCAAATCCTCCCACATATGAAAAATACACAGATTTGGATATCGCATTTAGGCAGATGAAGTCATTCAATTATCCTTCAGATGAAACTTGGAATATTCTTCTCTAGTTTTTGGTAGGATGACTCATCAAATATAGTTGAAGAAATTTAGGGATTGCAGCAATTTTTATTTGATCCTTCTATTTTAGAAAGTTAAATATCTCTTGTAAATCAAATGTCTAGAAATAGGATCGAATAACCATTTTTTGTTTCGACCTAACTTGTATAAATTTGAATGAAAACTCAATGTAAAGAATCTTTTTGGAGGCCTAACTACATATCTTTAATAAAAAAACAAATTCTGCAAGTTTTGAAGATTCAAAATTCTATGTTTCAGTCTATGTGATTATTTTCTTGATGTTATTTTCATACTCCTAAATTTCTCTTGAATTTGTCTACTTCCATGACTGTGATGATTCATTACAACAACTACCATCATTAACTGCAAAAGGTATCTCTAAAGGTTACATATTTCTTCAAATATATTGTGAGTATTAAGAAGACTCGTTCTTAAATTTAATTATTCCTTTTTTAATAGAAACGAAGTATTTTTTTATGTTCAAATTATATCATGGTTTAGATACATATTCGATAATCATTTCTTCTATTTGAAAGTTAAGTAATATTTATCAAAGATACATCACTTCATGGTTCAGTTTTGTTTTCATTTATTCTTTCTTTCATTCTCTTAAAAAAAAAATTGTCTGAAACATAGAAAATTTTGTCTTCCAATCTTGATCTTTAAATATTTAAAGACTAATGATATAGGGCCAATAAAGTAACAAAAATACTATGCTTTAGGAAAGATCAGCTTAAACAAAATCAATCAATCGTATGGATGCCTTGGCATAATTTCATATCCATAAACATCTCAAGGGTTACAACACGGACTTTAATTTTATTTTTTGAGCCAAATTTGTTTTTACTAGATCGACTTAGCTCTACTTGGGGTGATTTTTCAATTGTTGAGGTGAATTTCTATTTGTCGATATGGATTTCCAATTGTATGAGGAAAATTCTTGATTGTTGGGACGAATTTCTTATTGTTGGGTGTTCCATTTCATATCTAGGCATTCCATTTCATGCTTGGATGAATTTATACTCTTCCTGGGTACATTTCCCTTACCCAGGCAACCCAATACATTGTTGGGTCAAATATTATAACTCTCTAGGCGTTTTTTGTCACCCATCAAAGTCATATGATCGTCTAATTGGTACCAAGTAGGAAGCAACTGCACATATATTTGACTAAATTAGTGACTAGAGAAATTAGCTAAAATCATCTATGGGTGCTTGTTGAGGCCACATGTAAGTTGGATGAAGCCATGGACATGCCCTCCTATCACTAGAAATTAACATATCTTGAACTGTCCTTGTAACTTGAGCTCAGCTTTGAATTGTAGGATCAACTCAACAGTGACTTGTTCAATTATTGAAGCATCAACCTCACATAATGTAAGAAAAGAAATGAAGGACTGGGGAATAGGTTAAGCTAAGATATCCATAGTAAGAAATTGTTAAAGAATCACATCTCACTATTTTAGAGGCACTTTGCCCCAACTCATGTTCTATTATTTCTTTTGAGGGCTTTAGACGACTTTAGACATGGGTTAAAAGTTGGAAACTTGGTGGGCAAATTCTTTTGGAAATCTACAATGATGCATGAGCATGTCTTGGTCATTTGCTTGATCAAATATCTATAGATATTCCATTAACTGTGTGGGAATATTTCCAATTCACTCATTGTTGTTTAATTAATGAGAAATAACAACCATCCATGAAGATTTCGGTTGTGTTGTTTATTTGAATTGTAGATCATTGTAAAAACCTATTCCAACAACACAAATTGCAAAGACACGGGTGTGTTAATAATTGGATTGGAACTGAGTGGGTTGCTACATTGTTGAAGTATTGGTCCTAGCACAATAATAAAATAGCACATCAAGAAGCTTTTGGAATGCCAGAGGTTCCACTCAATATCTCATTTATTTTTTACCATTGTTATCTTGTTGTATCATGTGCAGGAAAGTCTAAGCATAAAGAGTCAATAGAAAAGAGATCCTTGTATAGGGTAGAGGACAGAGTTCTAATAGCCTCCAAAATACAGAAATATTGTAGAGGGGAAAAGGAACAGGCCTAGCATCCTTTTTGGATACAGAGTGTCAATTTTCACATGCAACTCTATGTGACTAATTTCAGATCTGAAAATTGCTTCCTAGTAATCTAACAAAAAACCCAAGTTGTTATCACTGAACAATTTTACTCTGAAATTATTGACTGAAAAATATAGCAATGGAAACAACAAGACCATAGATGAATCATCAAAAAATATGAGACACAAAATTTGTGTTCTATAAATTTATTAATTTTAGAAATTCTGAGGGAAAAACCATCCCTCCCAACCAATACAAAATCTGAGGACAACCTTGTCCTTCCAAAAACTCAAAATATCAGTAAAATACTTGGGAAAAATCCTAACTGACAAATCTATTTCATACCAACTACACGCCCTACTGAAGTCACATGTATTGTTGTTGATGTCACCTATATTGTTGTTGATGTCACTTGTACTGTTGTTGATGTCAGCTTGTACGAAAATGATCTTACTCAAAAACCTTGTACAAATGTACGTGATTCACCCTTATGCAACCCACGTACATAAATGACTATGCCCACTACAACTCCTATATACGTTATTCACCTTACTACAACCTGCATACATAGGTGATTGTGTCCATTGCAATCTACATACGTATGTGACTATGCCCACTGTGACCAACGTACATGTACAGAAAAATATATGAACATTTTTGTATGATTCACTCCACTCGTACAATTTCTTCCTTCTGTGGATGCCTCTCTCATAGGCCAAATTTTCCAAAGTTATAGACATTCCCTTGTTGAAATCACCAAGCCTCCTAGCACAAGTGCTCACTCACTTATGCTAACTCCATACTTTCACAATCAATCAAATGTCACAACGACCTCTCTCCTTTATATACAAGTCCAATGAGTGAGTTTAGGAACCCCTTCTAAACTCATCAATTAATTAGAATATTTTAATCATCTTTGTGAGTGTGGCACCCCCACACAAACCCACAAATCCCACCAACTTTCCCACGAGGCCCTAGCCTCATTTTGGATCTGATTTCACTTAAATGAATGGATAAATTGGTGCCAACAAATATTCCCACGTCCTTGACACCTTTGCCCCTTGTCGAAATACCTCTCGAAGATACAATATCATCAAAGATCCCTCTTAGTGAGGGAGGTATCCCATCCACCATCATCTGGATGCACCTCTATCTCCCACATTGGAAATGACTCCGTCTCCTCTACCATAGTTTCACTCCAATCCTCCTGACTGGAGGCTCCCTCTGTCACTGAAGAAAATCATGCTCTCTAGTCCTCCTGACTGGTTGCATCCTTGATCACTGAAGAAAATCTTGTTGTCCAATCTACCTCATCGGTTTATACCTCTTCGACCGAAGAAAATCCCACTCTGCACTCTTTCTGACTAGCTTCCTCCTCTGTCATTGTAGAAAAACCTGTTGAAACAAATGGATCCTCCATGGATGTCTCACATGCCCTAGAATCCTTCTTCCTATGAACCTCATGTCTGGCCTCCTCTACCCATGAAACCTATTTGGAAGACTCTTCTCTTCCACTTGTACCTGAATGTAGACTCCCTTTGGATGAGTGATGCTCCCTTTGATCCTATTGACTCCACCTGAAGTCAAACTTCCTCTAAATTGTCATGGGATGTTGCTCCTCCCTCTTAGATCATGAGGGCTCACTCTCTTTGAACTATGACTCCCTGCTGGAAATAGGCCGAAGTGGAAAGAAGGATGATCATGGGAAAGAAAGCGTGCAGAAACAGAAGTAACAGTTGGAAGGTAACACAACATGCACACATGCAAGAAAGCATGCACAAGGAAAGCGATAGCTAGAGGAAGAACAGCACGCGTGCATGGGAGGAAGACCTAACGTCGGTAGGGTTAGGGTTTTGGTAATACATTTTAAATGGATGAAGAGTCCGATATATATAAATAGAGATATGTAGGTATCAGATAGAGGTTGGTTCACCTTTGTATTAGTTCATCTTTTGTAATGTCCTATCATAGCTATGTACGAGTTGATGTGTTATGTAATGCTGCTAGGAACCATTTTTGTAAGTTGTTGAGCTAAGAATAGAGGATGGAAGGAAGATCTGAGGATTAGATCGTAGGCTGTGGAGCCTGGTGCGATCTAGTTCACCTCATACAGATCTTACCCATCTGAGGGAATTGTAAGTGCACGGCACTGGAGATGCAGAACTACAATAATAAAAGAGCCAAGAGACAAATATTTGTGGACGTATCCCAAGAGGGGGTGAACCACGGTAATATCTGTGAAATGTTATGAATGCATGTATATCTTTGTTTTCTTCAAGTAGTTAATTGTTATTCTGAATGAATGAGTTAATACATTGTTTTGGACTTCGATTGTGTTGTTTGGGAAATAAAATGTGAAAGATAGATTCACACCCATGAGTAATAGTAGATTGCAATCACGATTCGTAGTATATGGCTCGTAATAATAAACCCCTATCTCATACTCATTCCTAGGTTGTAAACACCTGATTCTTACAGCCACCCATTTAAAGCTATCTCGAGTGAGACTAAGCAGTGCACTCTGTGTACTGTGTTGCCTTCTAGTTTACCAAGAGGGCCGATAGGCCGAAGTAGTTTGGTGCACCGCATGCAGGACGGAAGGAAACCACAAGAACGAATGTGCAATATCTGTGCAGTATATGGAAACAGGCATGAGAAATCCGCTACCACAGGGAGGACTATGGTGCAAAATAGGAAAGAAACTGATTCATGACCCTTATCACTGCACAATCATGCAGAAATGCCAGATAGTTCCAAAGAATTCATATTGCGCATTTTGTAAGTCAGTGGGCCACGAAGAAAAATATTGCATAACTATGGAGCTGATGTAGGAAATAACATCAGATGCATACAGGGTACAGGCCGAAATGATGACTGGAAAGCAGCGCCACAGTTCAATCAAGCCTCAGTTCCATACAACACTACACAACAGCAGTACAATATTGCGCAGCAACCATACAATCATGTGTAGTCGCAGTATAACCTGGCACAGGCCCAGTAAAATATCGCGCTGTATAATCAAGCACCACAGTATAATGCGTCGAGAGGTGACCGAGCAAGCTGCCAAGGAGGAGGATGAGCCAGAGGAGGTTTCGGACGTGGTAGAGGACCAGCCACATGTCACAATTGTATGCAACCGGAACATTATGCATGGGAATGTCCACTTCCACCAGCAGCTTGTATGTATTGTCGCACATCGGACCATGATAAAGAGGAATGTCCGACACTACTAGTAAAGATTCAAGAAAAGAAAAATCAGAACAATCAGAATGTCCAGTGGATTTCAGCCGAAGCAAGGGATGACGGATGAAATATCAATATAGTCACTCGTGGAGGAATGAAAACAAGAAATGACGTAGTTCGATAGGAACCAGCACAAAACCAATGGGTAAAGAAGAACACTTAACCAAGAAAGAAGTTCGACATGCCAAAAGAAAAGGAGACCTTTAAGGAAGCCAGACAAGAATTAAAGAAGGAGGACACAACCCTGACTTCAACTGCGCAACCATTCAAGGAAGCGCCAGAATATGAGATGCCACCATCACTGGATCATACCAAGGGAATGAAACCCAAGGGATAAGTAAGTACGATCAAAGGCTTTTTGAAATCATGCATGAAAGTATTAAGTGATCCTTTATCTATGAAAATATTGCAAAACATACTAGAGAAATGTAGCAGGGAGACGGAAGAAAAACTAGAACCAAAAATCGTCAACCACTTACACACAAGAAGAAGAACAAGTAGGGAATTTAGACTAAATGCTAAATTTATGGATTTCAATATGGGAGACATTACACTAGACCTAGGATCTGAAGTGAATGTGCTACCAAAGAAGACCTGGAAATGTATGGAAGAACCCACACTGGGATACTCAAATGTCCAATTAAATCTAGCAAATCAGCATAGAGTCCTACCAATAGGTAGACCGAAAGGAGTGATAGTAGATATTGATGGAGTACGCACTAAAGAAGACTTTGAAGTCATTCAAATAGTGGAAGGCACAACACCTTACATGGCACTGCTTGGTCTGGATTGGGAGTTTGACCACCATACCATAATCAATTTGAAAACCAAGAAAATGACATTTGAATCCAGAGAATACAGGGTCATAGCACCACTAGATCCATCGGAAGGGGAGAGGTTCATAGAACCCACTTGCCTGGACTTAGAGGAGATCAGCCAGCTGTATAGAATAATTGCACGTGATGAGGATTGCGTAAACCAATTACAGATGGGGTACTCAGTTGGCGGAGCATTACTTCATGTGCAACAGACTGAGACATCGGGTTAGAAAACTAGCAGCAGAGACTACACGAAGTATCCACAAGAAGATGTGCAAGAATAGACCGCGCAGTAAGATGGGTAGGCATAGAAATCAGAGAACCACCCAGTTTCCACAGACTAAATTATTTGGAAACATTCTTGACACAATATGAAGATGAAGTATTAGAAAACCAGCGATTGTTAGCACTTGACTTAGCACTTAAAGCCACACCCCCAAGATGGTGGGGCACACATAAAGAGACCATCAAAAACTGGTATCAATGTAAGAAACTAATATGCATAAGGTTCGGCACAGAATAGGGATACAACAAACAACAAAAATACGATGGACAAGAGGAACCAGCGGAACACTTGGTGAAGTGAAAAACGTTGTGGAAAATGACACCACCAGAGGAATGGCCTCATCACTTCATACATACTTAAGAGGGAATACCAGTGAACCGGTATACAAACCAGGAATTGCGCAAAGGAACTACAACATGGAGGACATTGCAATAGAACTTCACAATCACTTTCTCATTCGAGTGTGAGAACCCCAACATAAATGCATCCCTCAAACAAATCAGAGGATTAATATTCATCAAAGAACCAGAAATAGAATTTATCATAAAAGAGCAATAGTGGAATAAACAGACAGTCAAGGAACTATTGTCATGTTATCCTGTACAAGAGGAAGCACCAGATGAAGATGACCCACGTGACATTCAGATCGAAGAAGTAGAAGGAAAAAGATATGTGGAAGGACCACCCATAGAATCAGAAGCCATTTACGCACCAATCAAGGTAAAGAAAGTTAACATCGAGACAGCTGAGCAGCCCAAAATGGCCAGCATTGGAGACTACTAGGATGAGAAAACAGTAGAAAGCATCATAGATTTTTGCGCGAATATAGCGACCTTTTTCCCACCAAATTTATAGAGATGAAGGGTATAGCCGGAGAACTGGGAGAAATGAAGATACCACTCAGACTTGAAGCGAGACCCATTAGACAGCAACCCTATATACTAAAACCCATATATAAACAGAAATTTAAATATGAGATCGATCGGATGCTCAAAGTCGGCATCATCAAACCAGTTGAGGAATCAGAATGGATAATCTCAATGGTAGTACAGGACAAGAAACAAGGAAGAGGGATCGGGATATGCATCGACTTGAGGAAGTTGAATGTTGCATGCCTACACAACCCATTCCAGAAACTGTTCACGGATGGAGTGTTAGAGAATGTGGGGGGACATGAAGCTTACTCATTCATTGATGGATTCTCAGGCTACCATCAGATTAAGATAGCACAGAAGGACAGACACAATACCACATTTGCGACAGAATGGGGATCTTATCAGTACACAGTCATGTTGTTTGGACTGAAGAATGCACCCGCAATATTCTCCAGAGTGGTCATCACAGCATTTAAGGAATTCATCCATCAGTTCCTTGAAGTATACATGAATGACTGGACAGTTTATAGTCTGTTGAAAAACCATGTAGAAGTTTTAAAACTGATGTTAGAGAGATGTGGAAAATGCCAAATATCACTGAACATCAAGAAATTCATATTTGGAACACCGTTTGGGATACTATTGGGCCATATAGTATGAAAACAAGGCTTGTTAGTGTCTTCGGCCAAGATCGTCATCATTGTTAACTTACCAGCACCAAAAATAGTCTGATAGCTAAGAGAAACCTTAGGCCACACAGGATACTATAGAAATTTCATCAAAGGGTATGCACAGATCACAACCCTAATGGAAAAAATGTTAAGGAAGGATACAAAGTATCAATGGAAAGACGAGTGTCAACAAGATCTGGATACTCTAAAGGAAAAGATGGTTACCGCACCAATATTAGTATTTCCAGACTCGGAAAAGACATTCCATGTGCATGTAGATGCATCAGTGATAGCACTGGGAGCTATCTTAGCGCAGCCAGGAGAAGGAGACTTGTATCACCTGATAGTGTCTGCAAGAAGAAAGTTATCAGACTCGGAAGAGAATTATAACATGACATAAAGAGAAGACCTAGCCATGGTCTATGCACTACAAAAGTTCAGGCATTACCTATTGGGAAAACACTTTAATATGTTTACAGATCACTCAGCCATGAAATACCTAGTCAACAAGCCAGTGTTGGGGGGGAGAATCTATCGATGGTTACTGCTATTTCAATAATTTGATTTTGAAGTAATAGTTAAACTAGAAAAATTGAATGCAAGCCTTGACCACCTGTCCAGGGCCAGAAATGGTGAAGAACCTACGAATTTAGAAGAAAAATTTATGGATGCATAGTTATTCTCAGTACAGATTGTTGATGACTACTTCACAGAGATCATCCAGTACTTGAGCACAGGTACTGCATCGCAAGAATATACCACCGCGTAGAAGAAGAACCTGGTAGTCTGCACAGCCGACTATCAATTAATCGTAGGACACCTATACAATATGGGGGCAAACAGCATCTTGCAAAGGTACGTATTAGAGAAAGAATGACCAAGATTTTTTGTAGAATCCCACGAGGGAATCCCAGGAGGGAATTATGTAGGAAAATCTGCCACACATAAGGTACTACGAGCGGGACTATGGTGGCCAACAATTCACAGGGACTTGAAAGAGTACTGTCAGGGATGCAACGTCTGTCAAAGGGTAGGCAAACCCAACAGAAGGGACGAGATGCCACTATGACCACAAGTAACATTACAGGCATTTGAAAAATGGGAAATAGACTTCATGGGACCAATTAACCCACCAACCAAAAGAATAAGGGCAAGATACATTATCACCATGACGGAATACCTAACAAGATGGGTGGAAGTCGCACCAGTAAAAGATTGCAGTGAAGAGACAGTTGCACACTTCTTGTTTAAACAAATCATCACTAGATTTGGGTGCCCAAGAGTTTTGATGAGCGACCAAGGCACACACTTCATAAACAAAACCATCCACGCGTTGACTGAAGTGTTTGAAGTTCATCACCAGAAGAGCACACCGTATCACCCACAAGCAAATGGCACAATAGAAGCCTTCAACAAAATTCTAGAGAATGCACTGACAAAGATCTGTAATGTCAACAGAGATGACTGGGACCTCAAAGTACCAGCAGTATTATGGGTGTATAGGACCACATGAAAAAATTTGACAGGGAACACACCATTCAAACTAGTTTATGGCCAAGAAGTAGTAGTGCCATTAGAATTTTTAGTACCCAGCTTACCCATAGAAGCTATCACATACATGACAGAAGGAGGCACAGTACAAGAAAGACTAAATCAGTTATTGTCAATGGAGGAAGACCACATCCTGGCAGGATTCCATCAACAAGTGTAGAAAGCAAGAGAAAAATCTTGGCACGATCAACACATCAAGAAGAAAAGTTTAAGGAAGGAGATCTAGTATTTCTCTACGACAACAAGTCATTTCAGCACCCGAAAAAGCTCAGAATGCATTGGTTAGGACCATACGAGGTAAAATATGTCATAGACAGAGGATATGTATAGTTAAGAGACTTAGCAGGCACAAACCTCTGAGGAATGATTAATGGGAGCCGACTGAAGTTGTACAAGGACAGTCGACCACACACCGCGCAATAAAATAAAATTAAAAATTAAAAAAGGAAACAAGACTAAAAAGCACGCAGCATGCCAGAGATAGAAAGGCCATAGGATGTTCAAAGAAAAAATTAGGCAAAGGCATGAACAATGGTTACATACAGAGGGAAAATAAGAAGGAAATGGAAAGTCAGCAAAAGCAGTATGACAGGACAGCACTAAGAGGAATTAAAGCATGACAAGGACCGATGGGACATCGCATTAAACACACCAATGGGAAATGGAAAAGAAAATGTAATGGCAAGTACAAAACCGTCACAGATGCATTGAACCCACAGTTATGATGCATTAAACGAATAATGGAGGAAGCGTCCTAGACAAGCTTTGTGCAAGCCCATACAACACACGATCATGGGAGCAACTAGTATATTCGCGAAAGGAAAACAGAGATACAGTAATAGCATCCATAACGAACAGATCGAGACAATAGAGCTCACCGAAGTTATTCAAACTCAGCAAACATTCGACAGTCACCACTATGGAACCAATGAAGCCAGCAAAAGAAAGCTAGACAGCCAGACCGACCAGGGTTCAAACTAGGTCACGAGGACCGTTGGAAGAGAACGAATAGCAGTAGTTGAAGATCATTGACATTGACAAAATCCCATCCACAGAGAGGATACTGGTAAATTCCATACTGATACTGGAAGAGATTCAGCAACCACAAGCAGAGGCCATGAAAGTGGATACGCCAGCAGCAGTGCAGGAGCCTCAGAGTGAGGAAGTGGAAATCCAACAGGAAGTGCAGCCAAAAAACACTGAAGCAGCCCTGGAGGTTAATGGAACAGCACAAAATCTGGAAGCAGCAATGCAACTAGATGAGTCGCAAATGACCATCTTAGGTCAACCAGTATATGAGACCACTGCAAATTCCTCGGCTTGGCCAGAATCATTGATGGGGGAACAACCGAAAGTTGTTGGAACTTCAAACCATCCACTGCAATAGGAAGACAAAGTTCAGATACCGAGCTCACCCCGCAAGAAACCTACAACAGAAATTGTTCTACCACACATACTAGCTGGAGTACAAGTAGAACCAGAGCTACTGGGTCACGTCGGGAAGCTCAAGTATTCCAACCATGACGTATCAGATGAAACCAAGTTCTAGAAACTTGCATAGAGGGTCTTTATGCATACCATAGCTAGAAACCAACTTGGAGAAATGATTATCCAGCCACACCAGTGGGCAACTAGTCTAGACAAAACAGGAATCTTAGGTTTACTAAAGCTACCAAATTTTGGCAGAGCCCAATATGCGACAGCATGCGTCAATAAGTTGTTAGCAGTCACACATGGAGGGGACATATGGTTAGACAAACCCATCCCCATAATTGTTGAGCTTATCGCACAAATCACAGGGTTACCAACCCGGGGTATGGATCTCGCATTGATTCTGGACAACAAATCCAAGGAGAAAGCATTGGCAGAAGAAAGGAAGAAGAAATATGGAAACGCCAGAGGAACGAGGGGCATCGTGATCAAACAAATCAACAATGTAGCTACACAATTGGGCGCAAATATCCTAGACTACAAATTGCTCAGAAAATGTTGCAAAGACGAAGTACGAGCAGGATTCATTGCAGTTGCAGCTCAGTGCGCAGAAGGCACCTCTATGAGTTGGGTTCCATATCTATTGAGATTATTTCAAAAGGATTGTAAGGATGCGTAGGACCTAGGCACAGAGTTCCATTACTCATGGTTGATCACCCTCATAGCCTTCATGGGATGGCGAGAACCAGGGTATGTAATTTTTTGTACCAGACCACAGCCAGCGGGAGCAATATACCTATTACTGAGATCTGGGCCACAGACCAGGCATAAGAGGGAGAACATAATCATATTCGAAGAATACCTATGGGATATATAGGAAGCTATCAGCCAATCATTGAGAATAACACCAGAGGCTATCACACGATATGCGGACATCACCAACTTTCAGGCCACACGCCAAAAAATGTGGATACAACCAAGGCAGGATCCAGATAAATAGTGGCTCCAAATGTGATACTACATCACTAAGGGTGATATCAACATGGTCATCAGTGAATGTCTTGATGAATGGAGGATCCCAACCATTACCCGGGAAGTACTGGAAACAACAACAGAAGGATAGGTAGAACATGTGGAAACGCATCCTTTGGAAATCCAAGTGCCCAAGAAACCACGAACGGGCCAAGGCAGGCCGACTCAGGCAGACGAAGGGTCAAAGCAGAAAGGGACCCAGAAGGGGAAGAAAGATACTACACAGCTGACCAACAAACAGTCGAAACAAGCTAAGGGAGTGCAAGAGACCACCCCAAACCCCATCACACAGGAACCAGGGGGAAATAAGAGACCAGTCGCGCAGGAAGGAAGTGCATGCAAGAAATCAAAGGTGCAACAAGCATTGCCATACTATATGATCATGGATTATGATGGGGAAACGATCACCAGAATGGTCCAAGATTTATTAGCATAAGATTTCGATCATGCAGCACACCACAAGGATAAACTACAAAAAGAGATGATAGAAATGGGACAGTTCCTCAAGAAATTGGGGGAAGCACAGACAGAAAGCAGCAACAAAGGCATAGAGCCACTTACAATGCAGACCAAAGAAAGAGTGGAGGTAGAAGAACGAGACCCAGTCCACTCCATGCCACATGCAAACGCAACGATTTACATCAAACATAGCATGTTGCGCATTAATGAAATCATGGGGCAGACACCCCTAAAGGATTTGGACCACATCCAATTGGTCTTGACATGGATGCCATCAAGGGAACTACACAAATTGTAGGTTAGCGTCGACCACGAGGTACAGTCTCGTGCACAAAAAAACTTAGCTGAGCTACAGCAAGAAAAAAAAAAAGTGGGAGGCATTGGAAAAAGTCTGTAGGAAGGCCAAGCTCAAAACTCGAGAAGAAAAAGAACGCAGGAATGAACTGGAACGAAGAGTGGGAGGATTTTTTGAGAAACTCCCAAGCACCGCGCAAGGGAATGAACTCCTAGCAGCAGGAAATATTGACCAGATTGTGCAGGAAATTGATCAATATCAGAAGGAGATCAAGAATCTCCATGAACAGTTCACACCAACCACTCCACCGATAGTGAAGGAGCAAAGGAATCAGGAAGCAACAATGCAGCTACAGAAGATGGAACAGCAGGTTAGCACAGTAGTTGAATTGCTCGAAAAAGCGACGCAACTTTGGATAAGGTTGGAGGAGGACCCATAGGTCCAACGCTGGGACAAGGAAGAGGAAAGGATCAGTGCAATGATCCAAGAACTCAAACAAAGGCAGAAGACCATACCAATCTCATAACGAGTCAAAGGGATGTAGGAGATGAAGAAGATGCAGGCAAAACTTATCACTGCAAAAACACAGAAACAGGAGCATCAGGCTCAAATAGAGCCACTACAAGAATGGATAGAAGAAATACTCGCATAGGCAGAAGGAGTTAAAACACAAATAGCACAGATCCAGGCTGAATGTGTAGGATTGTTGAGTGACGAAGTGGCAATTTAAGTAGTAGACACCATCAAGGAGAATATTGTGCATGCACTGACAAAAGAAGCAGAGCTCAAGGAAAAGTTCCATATGATCACCAAGGAGATCGAAGAAGTTCATAAGGATTAGGTGACTCGGGACGAGCCACATATCAATGTTGGGGGCATGTTGGCACTAGGAGGAAGTGGAAAGAAGGATGATCATGGGAAAGAAAGCATGCAGAAATGGAAGTAACAGCTGGAAGGTAACTCAGTATCTGCGTATGCAAGAAAGTGTGCACAAGGAAAGCGACAGCTGGAGGAAGAACAACACGCGTGCATGGGAGGAAGACCTAACGTCGGTAAGGTTAGGGTTTTGGTAATACATTGTAAATGGTTGAAGAGCCTGATATATATAAATAGAGATACACAGGTATCAGATAGAAGAGGTTGGTTCACCTTTGTATTAGTTCATCTTTTGTAATGTTCTATCATAGCTATGTATGAGTTGATGTGTTATGTAATGCTGCTAGGAACCATTTTTGTAATTTTTTGAGCTAAGAACGGAGGATAGAAGGAAGATATGAGGATTAGATCGGAAGTTGTGGAGCTTGGTGCGATCTAGTTTGCCTCATACAGATTTTACCCATATGAGGGAGTTGTAAGCGCGCGGTGCTAGAGATGTAGAACTACCATAATAAAAGAGCCAAGAGCCAAATATTTGTGGACATATCCCAGGAGGGGGTGAACCACAGTAATATCTGTGTAATGTGATGAATGCATGTATATATTTTGTTTTTCCAGCAGTTAATTGTTATGTTGAATGAATAAGTTAATACATTGTTTTGGACTTCGATTGTGTTGTTCGGGAAATAAACTGCGAAAGATAGATGCACATCCATGACTAATAGTAAATTGCAATCACAATTCATAGTATATGTCTTGTAATAATAAAACCCTATCTCATACTCGATCCTAGGCTGTAAACACCCGAGTCTTACAGCCACCCATTTAAATCTATCTCGGGTGAGACTGCGTAGTGCACTCTGTGTACTGTGTTTCCTTCTAGTTTACTAGGAGGGCCGATAGTTTTAGAGGCTTTGTTGGAAACCCGAAAGAAATGAACCCTGGGTCAATAACTCAGATGGTAGAGGAGAGTTGTAACCAACAAAAGGTTATGTTGTCATTTTAGAAGGAACAAGAGAGGACTGAGTAGATGAGATAGATTGAACAAGAAAATAATGAGCGAAACAAGAAGACCAATGAGCCATTAGAACGAAATGTTGAGACCTTGGAACCCCACGAAAACAGAAATCATAGGCTAGCTGAGAACCAAAGAGCTAGATTTTGCACAGAAAGACAATAGAAACCCTAGAATCACACCTTGCAAATACCTGGATAAATACGTGTTTACTAATTTACACAAAGTATTTTTCTATGATTTTCCGCATCTAATACAGGAGTGGATACTAAGGTTGAAGGATAACCACGCGAAGAACTAGATCCGACAGCTAGATTGGACTCAGGTACAGATCGAGCAGTTACAACAGGTGAACAACAAATTCACCCCCGTAGTAGAATTTTGGCTTGACAGTATTATGGCAAGTTTCATCACCGAATTTGCACTTGACACAGCGAAGCCATACAGTGTAGCAGAACAATAATTTCTACGTGGACCTCGAGGAAGGTACATTCGATGCTTGTATACTTCTATTAAGATACTATTATATAACAAAGGTGTAATGACAATGGAATCAAATAGCTAAACTTCCTTTCGTGCATTGGGGAAGGGGGGAAACACTAACAGAGAGAGGATAAATGGAAGGAGGTGAGGATAAAGGCAAGAAGGAGGAGGAACCCTTGGACCCAATCATGATGGATGGCGACCAGCTCAAGTGGATCTTGGCATCATTAGGAACGATTCTAGCGGAGTACCCTACCAATATAAGGTGAATACCAAGAAGAGAGTTGTAGCCGCGAGGGAAGGCTTGGCGAGCGATGAGGAAGAGGTAGAGGATCTCCGGGCTGTGGAGCAGATTGAGGAAATCTTGTGCGCAACATAGGAGAGGAAGACGAGAGGCGTAATAACGGGAGGAAAAGGATGTTAGTCAACTGAGAGGGGGGGGTGAATCAGTTGTTACCGTGCTTAAACAATTATTCTTCTTTTAAACTCTTTGCCGAGTCACTAAATGATGATCACAATAATGCAGGGGAATAAACAATGGCATATTCAGCATCAGTCATA